>PVJD01006396.1:0-99145 GCA_004026545.1 Mormoops blainvillei | reverse complement strand
GAACTCTCCAGGCTGGTGCTGCAACCATATAAGTCTCTATGCTGGGAGCGTGCACGCTGAGTGTCCCAGGTGCAATGAATCCCCACTGATCTCCACCACGGGATGCCACACAGACTCCTCTCCCCATCTCTGCTGCTGTGGGTTGGCTATCCCTGCATGGGATTAAGACCCCTCACTCCTAGTGGGATGGAGTTCCGCAACCATGATATCTATCTGGTTTCTTAGCTGCCACCACACTTGTGTGAAGGGGCTTTCCCCCTTTGCCCTTTACCAGTCTCTCTGTAGCTTCTTCTATTCTCCTCGGCTGTAATATTTCATGTTAGGTTTCAGTTGATTGTTCTTGTTGATGGTTTGACAATTCAGTTAAATATGGTCTGGGGCAGGAGCTCGCGGACTCAGCTTCTGTCTGCAGCAATCTTGGAATCTCTGACCAGGGTCCTCTGAAATCCATTTTCATGATGATCATCATGATGGTGGGACTCAATTATGTTTTTTATTTCTTTTACTCCTGGTTAACAAAATATCTCAAGAAATAAAAATATCTGAACTATGAAAAAGAAACCATTGTTTCTTCAATTGTAACTACCAATTTTAAGGTAAAATAAATTGAATCATGTATAAGAAGAAAAATTTTTATTACTAAAAATGAAACAGATGAAAACATCACTGAACAGTTCTTTGTGCTATGAGGTACCATAGTTATCTGGCTGGACTATGGGTATGTTGAAATGTTTTTTAATAATGATTATCTTCTGAGTATTCTTGGTTATCTTACTTGCTTCAAATCACTAGTAAATATATAAAATAGTTCCTTGTGAAAAATTTTTTTACTTAGCTTAATGCTCTCCAATTCCATCCATGCTGTCACAGATGGTAGGAGCTCCTTCTTTCTTTCTGCTGCATAGCATTCCATTGTGTAAATGTACCACAGTTTTTTGATCCACTCCTTTACTGATGGGCACTTAAGCTGTTTCCAGCACTTGGCTATTGTAAATTGTGCTGCTATGAACACTGCAGTGCATAGGTCCTATTGAATTGGTGTTTCAGGATTCTTAGGGTATAATCCCAGCAGTGCGATCACTGGATCAAAAGGAAGTTCCATCCTTAGTTTTTTTGAGGCAATTCCATACTGTTTTCCACAGCGGCTGCAACCAGTCTGCATTCCCTCCAACAGTGCACTAGGGTTCCCTTTTCTCTACATCCTTGCCAACACTTGTTGTTTGTTGATTTGTTTATGATGGCCATTCTGGCTGATGGGAAGTGGTATCTCATTGGGACCAGAGGGGAGGAGGCAGAGGGATAACAGGGGGAAGAAGGGGAAGGGTCTAGTCAAGGAATATGTATAAAGGGACAATGGTAATAACAGGATAGGGATTGACTGAGGGAACAGGGGTGGACAGGACAAGGGAGAGCAACGGGGGAAAAACTGGGGCAACTTTAATTAAACAACAATAAAATAAAACCCATGGACATGGACAACAGGGTGGGAATTGACTGTGGGAGAGGGGAGGTGGGATGGGTGCAGGAGAGAAAAGAGGGAAAAATTGAGACAACTGTAACAGATTAACAATAAAAATGATTTAATTTAAAAAATTTAAAAATCCCCTCAGGCTGTTTTAACGTGGTGATTCTGTCATCTCAACTTGTGGTCTCTCTACGATCACTAAAGGCAGGGAAGGGAATGCGAGAAACAGGTTGACTTTTCTGCTGCCACACATCACTCCCATTCACATTTTCTTGGCAAGAAATATCATATGGCTCCGTTTAGGTACAAGTAGGCTGGGGATTGTAGCCCTGTGTTCCCAAGAAGGGAAGGAGAACTGGGTAGTGGTTTTAGTACTATCTTGTATTGGAATTACTAATAGAAACAAACTAAAATACATACATGAGATACCTGGAGTCTTGACTTCATTTTTAATCAATATTCACATAGGTTAGTTTCATAAAGAAAATAAAGACAAAAAGTTTTAATCACAACGGTAATAAAATCGACAATTTTTATGCACAATTCTTACTTCCTTTAAAAGAAATACCCAACAGAATACATTGTTTTCATGAGAAAAGAGCTCATTATTATTTTGTGGCAAAATTCACTGGCATTTCCATAAAAACCTCAGGTCTTAATTATACTGTGATTAAAAGCCTTATGTACTGTTAGTTTTCAGATTAACCCTAACATATTTCAACTCTCAGGGAGAAATATTAATGCCAATGCAATAAAACATTTAAAGAAATAAATATGGAATGGTAATTTTAGAATCACAGAACTATAAGGAGTTTCAGGAGGTATGATTTTATTATCAAACATTTACTAAGCCTTTTCTATACATAAGAAATATAAACCTATCATACTGTAACCAGTGATATGATAACACAGAAAATTCAAAAATAAATAAGTTGTGGTGTTTCTGCCCAGGTCGTTTATAACATGACTTGGGAAAGTTAAATGGAAAGCCTCAAATCTGGATTTTGAAAGATTTTAGTAGTCGCAAAAATGATAGGGGCAGAAGATGGACATCCCTGGGTAAAAAGAAAACATGACTGAAGAAAGGAAAGCAGACCCATTCTGAGACTCATGAGAGGCCTGTGTGTCTTCCCTGAACAGAGCCAGTGTGCTGCTCTGATGAGTGCAAGGAAAAGGTAAGCTAGCTCTTCTCTAAAAAGAGAACTGTGTTCTGATGTTACAGTTAGGAGTAGGAAGATATAGACCCTGCCCTCAAGAAACATGAGATGTAAAAGTACATGCTGTGATCAGAGGAATAATCAAAACTACTTCGGTGGGTATTATAGCTGAAATCACAATTGGGCCTCAGTCATGCAGGTAATAAATGCCAGAGTGAGGACTATAGTCTTTATTTTATAAACAGAGAAAAGCCATTACAACTTTTTGAAAATGGCACGAAGCGACTAGATTCCAGGTATGTCATGACAAACTAGGTGCCAGAATGAATAATAGAAGTTCAGAAGCCGGTTATTTTGCTGGGTGGTTATTGTAGCATGTTGGGCAGGAGGGACGAAGATCTGCAGGACAGGCACAAGTGTATGGTGGGGAAAGATTAATTTGAGGTTAATTTCTTGGAAACTAATTTGTTGTAAACATAAGGATATGAAAGGAGGATTTAAGCACTCCAGTCTGGTGGATGGTGTCCATCGTTAGGGAGCACAGCAAGAGAAGCTGTGAAACAGGGCACCCCAGCAATCCGTTAAACATGGAATTTTACACATTAGCAGTCTTAAGTCCCAGATCTACAACATGTTTGATTTTGAACAGGTTAATTAACTTCTGCATGCTTCTGAAGATTAAATAAACTAACGAAAAAATAGCTTAGCGCAACATATGAATCCTGGCAGGAGGTCCATAGTGCCGCTGTCTTTGCTATCATCATCATCAGCAGCAGCATCATCATTCATGTAGAGATGCCTGATAGGGTGTTGGAAATCAGTGCTCATGAGAGAGATGAGCATTTGAGATGGAGATTTACATTAATACTGAGGTGATGGTTGAGTGTTTCAAAATAGGAGGAGATGACTGAAACATGGGCGTAGTCTGGGGAGAGGGCTGAGATCAGAGCTTTGATTTAAAGGATGAGTGGGACAATAGACCTCTCTAGAAGGCATAATGAACCATTCATTCCCCGGCTCATAATCACTACACGGCTGTATCAGACACATCCAGGCACAGGGAGGCAACATTATTGGATTCAGACCTCTGCCCAGTGTCATTTGTCTTATATGATAAATGTTCAACACTTAGCATTGTTCTTCATGAGTCACGACATCTTGAAAAAAAAAAGCTCTCGATCATCTCGTCTAAACTTTTGTTTTTCAGGAAAAGAAACTGAGGTTCCAAGTGACTTGCACAGATCAAATTTTAGTTAAAGATGTGTCTAGA
This sequence comes from Mormoops blainvillei, assembly GCA_004026545.1. Taxonomy (NCBI): domain Eukaryota; kingdom Metazoa; phylum Chordata; class Mammalia; order Chiroptera; family Mormoopidae; genus Mormoops; species Mormoops blainvillei. The sequence continues at coordinate 95,253 of PVJD01006396.1, read as the reverse complement.
CTTAATTTATCAAATGTAATGCCACAAAGTCAATGGGAAGCATGTCATTGACCTAATTGTTTAAGAACATGGTAATGACTTAAAGGACTCTCACTTTCCAGAGGACCTGAATAGACACTTCTCCCAATAATACATACAAATGTCCAACAACTATTAAAAAAAAAAAAAGATGCTCAATTTCACTAGGTATAAGGGAAACGCTAATCAACACCACAATGACATAGCAGTTCATACCCATTATGATAGCTATCATCAACAAGACAAGTGATAAGTGTTGGAGAGAAAGTAAAGAAAAAGCAGTCCTCATATACTGCTGATGGAAGTGTAATTTGGTATAGCCACTGTGGGAACCATAAAGGAGCTTCCTCAAAAATTTAAAAATAGAACTGCCATATGACCCAGTAACATTTCTTCTGGATATTTAGCCCCAAATTTAGGAAAAAAATTTGTAAAAATATATGTACCTCTATTTTATTACAACATTATTCATTATTGTAACCCAAATATGGAAACAACCTAAGTGTCATTGAATGGATGATTGGAAAAGAAGTTGTGGTACATATATACAATGGGACATGACTCAGCTATAGGAAAAAACAAAATACTGCCCCTGGCAACAACACAAATGGATCTTGAGTGCATCGTGTTAAGCAAAATGAGTCAGGTGAATAAAGTCAAGAGCCATGTGATTTCACTCATATGTAGGATATAAAACTGAAAGCAGCAAACAACACAGACTTATAGACACAGGCAATAGTATGGTGGTGATAGCAGAGGGGGAGGGGAGAGGGGAGTTGAAGAGGAAAAAGAAGGTTGGGTATACGGCGACGAAAGTAGACTAGGCTTAGGGTGGTGAACACTCAATTCAATAGACAGATGATGTATTATTGAATCGTGCACTTGAAATTTATATAACCTTATTAACCAAGGTTACCCTAATAAATTTAATTTAAAAAATTAAACATATATTGAAAAACAAAAACACAATGAAAGAAAATTTTCGCCTATTGTCCGATGGGATATAGTCTCCAGGGTATGTAACAAAGTTATACAACTCAACAATAAAAAGACAGAAATCTTAAAATTGCAAACTAATTTACCCTGGTCAGGTGACCCAGTTGATTGGAGCATTGTCCGGTTCACCAAAAGGTTGAATGATCAATCCTCAGTCAGGGCACATATGGGAGGCAACTGATCAATCTCTCTCTCTCTCTCTCTATCCCCACCCTTCTCTCTCTGTGTCTCTCGCTTCCTCTCTCTCTAAAATCAATACTAAAAAATATCCTCAGGTTAAGATTAAAAAATGGGAAACTAATTTAAATAAATATTTATCCAAAAATATATGTAAATGGAAATAAACACATAAAATGATGCTCAACATCATTTGTCATCAGGGCAATGTAAATCAAAGCCACAAGGAGATATTACTTCAAACCCACCACAATGGCTGTTTTCTAAAATGCAAGCAATAACAAGTATTAGCAATGGTGTGGAGAGACTGGAGCTCTCAGATCTTGGTTATGAAGTTGTAAAATAATGCAGTCACCTTGGAAAACAGTTTCACAGTAACTCCAAATGTTAATAAACAGTTACTACATGATCCAGGAATTTCACTGCCAGATAAATATTCAAGAAAATTGAAAACAAACTTTTACACAAAACCTTATACACATATGCCCTTAGAATTATTACTTTAATGGTCAAAAAGCACAAACCAATTGCCTAACAACTATAAAAAGCTAAATAAAATGTGGGGATATACAAAATATTATTTGGTAATAAAAAGAATGATGTATCGACACTTGATATATCATGAATGAATCTTGAAAATGTGCTATGGAAAGAAGCCGGTCACAAAAATCCACATATTGTATGACTTCATTTACATGAAGTGCCCAGAATGTGAAAACTTATAGAGGAAGACTATAGATTAGTGGTTGCCAGAGGCTAAGCAAGGGAAGAATGGGACTAGTAATGGGTCTGGTGCTTCTTTCTGAAGTGATGAAAATATTCTAAAATTAGATAGTGGTGATGGATGCATAACTGTGAATATACTGGAAGCCACTAAATGTTATACTTCAAATAGGTGAGTTATATTTTATGTAAATTATATCATAATAAAGCAGCGTCTGAAAACAAAAATATCTAGGTAGATCCTCTTAAATTTGGAACTATATCAAAGACCATTTAAAAATTTTTTTAAGTTTAAAAATTGAATAAAAACTATAACAGATTAACTTTTAAAACAGTGAAGAGGAAACAATGTAAATAATTCTGCGACACAATTATTCTGGACTCTTCAAAAAGTCCATGTCATAAAATATGTAGTGGAGCTGTTCTAAGATTAAGAAGAGAATAAAGAGAACCACCTAACAAGTGCCAAACAAAAAAGTCCTATCCAAATAAGCTAGCTTTCATTACCTTACTCAATGATTTTTCAATGTTTCAAAACTTACAAGAAAGAAACATGAAAATACTATAATATGAGCTGCCATACATTTTTTAAAAAATTGGACAAATAACAAAATAATTCACACAATTATTATGTATGATAAAAATGTATGCCATTCTTTATATAAAATAAAGCCATTTATGCCTGAGGTAAACATTTTTATATGATAATATAAACACTTTTATATTATCATATTTATATTATCATATAAAATATGTGAGTTTTATATGATAATAAAAAACAGTTATGCTTTCTGTAGCCCCAGGTTAAAATAAAGCCTGCTGAAATAAGGGTATAGACCTTAAATAATTATCCAATTTTCAATAAACAATGCATAGATATAACAAGCAGTCAATGATGTCACATCATCAAATCACACCATTTTCAACAAAGAAAGCCATCTCATTATTCTTTAGAAGATGAGTCATGCACCGAACTGCAGTAGCCAAGTTTATTCAGTAGATTCTATCTACCTGGAATTTAATAGTTAACCAGAGAATGACAAATACAGATTGCAAACAAATTCAGCACAATGTTTCTGAAGTAAACATTGTTGCTTCTTTAGTTATGTTTGCTAACTTAATACCAATACTCCTTTCTCGACTAAACCCACCACTTCTGGCCTCTTTGTGAATGCTTACAAATACATTATTTGACTTCAAATAAGAAAAGCAAGTAGAGGGAGGCATTTCTTCTGTCCGAAGCTTGAAAAATAAATGAAGAATAAGCAGATAATACATCATCCTTTCACAATTATTCCAGTTTAAATAGTTATTATCGTCTATGGTTAGAGACTATGACACCCCACAAATTATTTGAATACCGAGATGTCATATATTTGGCATAACAACTGGAATTCTCATGTTTTTTAACCATAATGACAGAAATCATAATATTATTCCTTTTGAATTTTAATAAAATTGTTTGATTTTTAAAAAGAACACATTCAGAGGATTATATATCAAACAGTCATAACTTTAAAAAACAGTAATATTTTGACAGATTTCATATGCTCTTTAAATAAAAAGCTATAAAAACTGCTTTCTGAAAAGTTGAAACTTCCTTTTTCCTTTTTGTTACCAAACAAACAAAAAGGAAAAACAAAAAAGCAGAGGTTTAGCTGTCTGCCTTACAGATCTGCCTCTGTAAAATCACATAGGTTTTACTCAGGTGCTGTGTGATCTGGGAGAATGGCAGACTTGTGTCTCAAAGCTCATCTCCCCGGAAAGACCAAGGCGTTAGCCGATGTCCAGAGTTCCTGCTCCATTTAAAATACAGTCCCCTGGAACCTCAGGCAGCTATAAGCAGTCATCCAGGTAGATTTGTGCATCCCTGGCTGCTGTCCATTCCGGGTTCCCCCTGGAATCTGTATGTAGATCCTACGAGGCGGTGAGCCATGCAGCTGCTAGGACTGCAAGACAGCGTGCTTCCAGGACAGGGAGTAGGAACGCACCAGTAATTGTATCGCCAGGTCAACAAGAGAGTGAAAAAGGCTTCCTGCTGGAGGCTTGGGCCTCCTGGCTGCTAAGGCCATGTAGCCCATGGAAAGAAAAAGCCAGTGCACTGTGCTTGTGCAGGCCACAAGCCCGTGATTGATGAGCCAGAGAGAGCTTTCTTTGTTCCCCTGGGATTACACTAGCTTGGGTTAGGACAAGCCAAGAGCTTTCACACCCTTCAGCTGGGTCCACCTCCCAAGCAATCCCTGCCTTCCCAGGCTAGGCTGACCGCCTCTTTGGTTCAGCTCTCCCCTGCGTGATTTTGACTTCTACGGCCCATGTACCTGCCTTTCCCTGGTTCCATCCCGAAAGCTGGTACTGAAAGCAGGGGAGGAATTTTTCCTCTATCAAATTATCTTGCTAGCCTTTCACACGCTCAGTGTAAGAACCTCCCTCTGCTGCCATCTTTACCAATGGGGGAGATTCCCTGGCACTCCGGACGGACTGTCTACTTCTAATATTTTCATTTTTCTCCCCTTTCATGTGTGTTTCCCCTATAATTCCACACTCATGCACACATGCATATTCATTTTCTTCAGGATCCGCTAAATAAATAGCTAATGGGAAAAGTGTGTTTAGAGATAATCATTCAAAACCTTTGTAACCAGAGGCAACATTAACAACCTTGCCTTAATATTAACATATTTATAAAGATATTAAATACCTGTAGAAATGGTTATAGGACATAGAGAAGTACACACTGTAATAAAGGAATGCATCTTATCCTGAATTTGGTATGTTTATTTTAAAAACAGTTTAGCTGAAATATAAATCAATATTGTCCATTTTCCTTATAAAATAAGATGAAGAGACAGTTCCTGTCTTTGTTTCAGATATTCAAAGATTGGAACTCCTTGAATCTTTCTGCCTGGTGTATAATCATTTATTAATTTTTCACATGTGCGTTGTAAAATATGGATATGGATTCAGGTTTCCATAAATGTGACTCCCTAATAATGTTCAATTCCTGTATATTTTATTGCTTATCTGCCCTGCCATTTATTCCTGAGAAATAGAAATCATACCAAACTCTGTTTTTAATAATGCATTTTCTTACCAAAGTTGTCTAGTTGAGGAAATTGGTTTGGGAGTTTGCCTATAATTATTTCTCTAAAGGACATATACAGCATCTGGATTTTTTTACTTTAGTTATCATATATTTTATCCACACTGAGGTTGTCTATCTTATTGAACAATTTTTAAAAATGCACCTCTACTGCTTTCTTTTTTTATTATATTTTTCACTGATAAAAATAGGAAATAAGATACTGTCTTTTTTTAATTCCTTCAGAGCTTTTCTTTGTTTCTTTTTCCTATCCATTACTCCTTTGAACTAATTCCCCTTTAGTCCCTTTTAAAAAAATTTCATTTTTCATGGTTATATTGAGAATTTTTAACTTGCCTTTTTAATCTGACAAAGTCTAAGGTTAATCAAAAGTCATACTTTCTGGTAAATAATACAATCACAGTCAGCCGCTGTTACAACAACCCTTTCTTAAACATAAACCATGCAGACACACATGGTCCTGCCCGAGTGGTAAACACTAACAGCAGTAGCAGGAGCTTCGCTCCTGTGCATCCTCACCTCTGAAACACAACCATCTCTGAGAGACTTCTGTCACTTATGACAGCAGCCCACATGCACATATACTCACAAATATATAGCATGATGAACAGATGTGTAGTTAAAGTAAGGATACTGTCAATTCATGTGGGGTCTCCTAGGTTGGAGATGTTGATATAAATGTACCTCCAACCACAACTTCTTTGTTTACTTCCCATTCTTCATTCTTCCTCTGTTCACCGCTTTCTGGTCACACCCCTCGAATTCACTCCAGGGGACCCAAATGCAAGCCCGGGCAGTTTATTTTCATTTGCATGCACACACACCACATCACATCTAAAGATTTAATGTTAACTACCCTGAAGATTTGGAAATCTATGTAGTCATGAAACATTCACATTGGATAATATTTGGTCAAAGTGAAAAGCAGATCTTTGAGGTATTTTACATGATCATAATTGCTTAGTAATTTTCTTCTGCTTGACTTTGATGGTCCACCTGAGCAACATGGCTTAAAATATTTTATTTTGTATAACATAGCAATGTAATTTCAGAATAACTTCTAAACATGGTTGACTATCTTTATCACTCTGTACAGCTGTAGAATTGTTTTGATATAGTTTCAAGAGGAATACTAAAATGTTTCAGTTATAATATGGAGTTTTCATTATTTCAAACTCCATTTTTAAAGATTTCTAAGCAAAGCAAATGTCTTGTGATGAAATGGTATTATACATTTACAGGGATTGAACTCTATTGGAAACTCAAAATTAGCTGCTTATAATCTCTAGAATAATAAATTATTATACAAAGATTGTTAAGCTTGTAAATTAGTATAACCCTCCATTACTTTAGAGTAATCTCTCTACCTGACACAATCAAGTCTACTCTTCAGCCCAAACAATCACACACTTAATTAGGTAGCTTGGATAGTTTTGCAAAATATTAATAAAAATCTGATTTGGGATTTTGCTTAAACATATATTTAATCTGAGTTCAATTTGCTTATGTTAGCAAATAAGCCTGCTCTCATGATATTCAAAGTGGTAAATTATAAAGAAAAGATATAACCTTTAGCCATTTCTTTTTCCTTTTCATCAGATTTGTTGGGATGACAGGGATGACACTAACAAAATTATACACATTCCAGGTATACAGTTCTACAGCACATCATCTGTACACTGTATCGTTTCTCTCCATCAGCACTTTTCACACACCCCTATATCCTCCTCCAATACTTCCCACTCCCGATCTCCCGGCAATCACCACACTGTTGTCTGTGTCCATAAGTTTTCTCTCTCTCTTTTTTTTGCTCAATCCTTCCATCGCCCCCACCTAACAGCTGTCAGCCTGCCTCCTACCTATAAGTCTATATCTATTTAGCTGCTTATTCATTTTGTTCATTAGATTCCAAATATGCATGAAATCATATGCTATTGTATTCTTTAGTCTTAAACATAACATTCAGTCCTAAAGTGAGGACAAAAGTAATTGTGGGTTTTTGAGTTTCTGCCCTTTCATTCATAGAATAACATGGTATGACATGATATTTCAATATTTCATTCAATAGTTATATATTTCTAATTATTTTAAAGAAGTGATAATCTGTTAGAAGTGTCAGCATTATGTTGAATTTTGTATTTAAGAAGTATGAGGTAATCCATAGGAATTAATTATACCTGTTACTTTTTCTATTATGTTTAATCGTTTTTAAAGCTCATGAATTAGTCTCTGGCTAATCAATGGTTCCAATCTATTTGTAAGTGGACAATTGTTAGATACATTAAAATATCTACTTTTCCATATTAAAACATTATAATCTTTACACATTAATAAAAATCTCCTTGACTACATATTATTTCTGGATGATCATATTAGTAATGTAAATATTATAAAACTCTACTACAAATTAACTTCCTTAAAATCAAGTATTTTTTTTAACTTTTACAGTTTAATCAGAAGACATCTTTAGAGCCACCCAACAGACATTGGCTGTGGAAATAATGACAAAATAACTAGTAAATGCAAGAAAGGTTTATACAAACTTTGGAATAAATTTTATGTATCAAAGAATAACTAGATCATTGGATGTTCTGTAAAATGTTTATAAAACAAGCAGTGCTTATTTATTGAGCAAAACAATAAGCAGATATTGACTTTGGAATTGTAAAATAATTCTGATAGTTGATTATTAATTCTAATGACTCTTAGAATTGTTTTAAAGTCAATCCAATTTTACCATTTGGCTAAAATAAAGCCTTATATGCTTCCAAGCAATAATGTTTAGAATTTTGCTCCAACACTATTGAAGAGCACAAACTGTAGGTGAGGTCTACAAACTTCATCATTCGAATGCCATCAAGATTTTTTTTTAATTAAAATCTGATTATTCTGTTAGTCTAAAATATTTTAATGCCTCCCATCCACCAACAGGATAAACTCCAAATGCTCTAAGATATCTATGATTCTCTTCATAATCTGATCCTACCTCAGTGTGAACTTGTGTCATTTTCATAACAGATCTTCCATGCCAAACATATTCAAGAGTCTTCCAATTGCATGAGGAGCTCAATGCCTATAAGACTGGCAGATTCTGTCCCTTCTACTTAAGATTGTTTGCTAACACTTAATAACTGGAAAATTCTTGCACAATGTTGAGATTTTAGCTAAAGCTTTATTCTTTCTATTCATCTGCCCCATATCATAAAAATTACTTAGGTTACCCTCCTACAACATGAAATTATATGCTAACTATGCTGGTCAAATACATTGTTGAAATTTCTGAATTTACTGTGGTAAACATTTTACATACATTACTGCAATTAATACTCACAAAATTTTATTTACAGATTATTAAATTTGAGCTTTGGCAAAATACAGGGAACAAATTACAGAACTAGCATGTGATATAATCAGAATGCATATCAGATATTTTAGAAATACATTTTTCCCAGTTTCATTGAGAAATAATAGACATATATCACTGTATAAGTTTAAATGATTTTATTAACATATATTGTGATTACCCAGTGTTTTTAGGTAACATTCATCTTCCTTTTGTTTTTATCATGTTAATTACCATTCTTTACTTCCTTTCAACAAACTCCCTTTCATATTTCTTTTAAAGCAGATCTGGTGATAATGAGCTCCTTAAACTTTTGTTTTTTGGAAAGGTTTTTATCCCTCCTTCATTTCTGAAGGACAGCTTTGCCTGATACAGAATTCATAGTTGACAGCTACTTTCTTTCCGTATTTTAAATCTGTTACCCCCAAAGTTTCTGTTGAGAAATCTGCTGATAGTTTTATGGGGGTTCCCTTATATGGACATCTCTTTTCTCTTGCTGCTCCTAAAACTTTTTCTTTGTCTTTGACTTTTGGCAGTTTAATTATAGCGTGTCTTGGTACAGCCCCACTTGTGTTTAACCTATGCGAGGTCCTTTTGACCTTCTGGGCCTGGATGTCGATTTCTTTCCCTGGATTTGGGAAGTTTTCAGCTATTATTGCTTTAAACATACTGTTTCTTTTTCTTTCTCTTATTCTTCTGGAATCCCTATAATAGAACATTTTTTTCATTGTGTCCTATAATTCCTGTAAGTTTTTTTCCACTCTTTTTCATTCTTTTTTTCTTTTTGTTCCTTTGACTGGGTAATTTCCAATGTCCTATCCTCCAGATTACGTGAATCAGATATTTCTGAAGTCCAATCTCTATGCTAAAAACCACCATCTTGCTAGGTTACACATGTCATATTGTACACACTTAATGTAAATATTTATAAATTTATTTGTTTCTCACATTGTACTGCTTTAAGGTGGAGTTTGTTCATATTTGTTTTTACACTTTCTGGTAAATACTATATACTTAATAGGTATTTATTATATTTTGTATCATTATTTTAATCTAAGCAAAAAATACATTGGGTATGTATTATTATGCTATATTTGTTACAAAAACTACATCAGTAAGATTACCGCTTCCAGAGACAAATACAGGAGCCACCATAAAGAGTACAACTTGGACTTCTAGGATGATGGCTATTTAAACTGCATTTTCTACTTTGCTTTCTTGAAGTTATCCAAAAGCAGCAAAGACAAGAAAAATAATAACAATATGCAGTCTGTTTTCAGGAATCCTAAGAATAAAGTATGAGCTTAAGATGCCAAAATATATCCAAAATTGACAAGTCAGGTCAAATTAAAATAGTGATGACAGGAAGAAGTGGAAAGAAGACACAGTGAGAGATCTCATTAATAAAAACAAACAAACAAAAAAAAACAACAAGAAAAAAAAACTCACCAAGAGCAGAATTAAGTATTTACCAACAGTCATGGAAACCTTTGTCTGGCTATTATTTATAAACTTGTTTCAGATAAACTATTCACCAACAAAAAGGGCTAGAGAAAAAACAGAAAAATTCATTTCTTTGAAATAATTTGAGAATTACTAAGGAAGGCAGGATTTGACTGACTAAGGGAACTAGAGAGAAATAAAACATATTGAACCCTTCGCTGTGCTAAAGTTTCCTTCTATAGGTATTTTCTGACTCTAGGCAGCTGAGAATCTGAGCACAAAGCAGTAGCTCATAGGCTGGAAGCTGAGGAGATTTTGGTAGTCTCATTGCTCTAGACACAGAAATCGGAAAACGGCTATCACAAGGCATGTGGAAGTTGTGAGGCCAACATCATGGGAATAAATGCGTATAGAAGTAACATTAACATTCAGTGTGGTTTCCCCTTTGAAACATCTGATTATTTGTAAGCAGTTAATAAAATTTTGAAAAACCAAGCAGAGCTTTTGACTATCTCCTAATTAGTGAGGTGACAGAATGTGGATTTTAAAGTATATGAAAGAATATGTCAATAACTCTGGTAAAACCCAGCCTTTCAGCTGGGATTCCTAAAGTACTATATTACAAGAATATTGGCTAATTGGTGCTAGAATAGCTTACATAAAGACAGAAACTTAGCTCTAAATCAGTTCAAATTTAATTTATCTTTCCTTACTCTGAATACCTAATGTAGAAAAACAGCACAGAGTGAATGCAGATAACATCAATCATAGCATCTACAAATTGTAATACAGAATGTCTGGCATGCAATCACAAATTATAATGTAGACATGATGGCGGGAAAAAGAGACACAAATAGAAATCAACCTACAAGTGATGTAGGTAATGAGGTTTTCAGACATGAACTTTAAAATTATTGTGCTCAAAATAATAAATGATAAAATTTACTATTTCATCTGATAACTGAAATTTAGCACATCAAATGATAATTCCAGAACTAAGAAAATAGATCTTAGAATAAAAAATTTAACAAGTGAGTATAATAAGCAAATTAGACTCAGGAAAAAGAGTTGAAATATAGGTCATTGCCAGTTTGAAGCAATGAAAGAAAAATGGATAAAAATACAAGAAAGAGAAAAAGTCACATGAGGCCAAATTTAAAACTTTTCATATAGAGACAATGAAAGCCTCAGAAGAATAAGCAAAAGAAATTGGGAGAAAATACAATTCTGGAAGACTTTAAGACCACAAGTTTTGAAACACTACAGGTAGACATCAAGATACAGATTCAAGAATTACTATAAACATAAAAATGATAAGAAGAAAGAAAAGCAAACTTTGAAACATCGCAGTATGACGATCTATAGTAAAAAATAGTAATAAATCATCCAGAGTATATAGACATATTATCTTCAAAGGAAAAACTATAAAACCAAAAGCTACCTCACCAAAAAGATTATTAATCCAGAAGAAAATGGGATAGAATATTTATAGGGCTAAAAGAAATTAATAAATGGAAAAATAAATAAAATATTTTTATTAACCCAAAGTAAGGGAGAAAAGCTTTTTAAGGAATAAAAATTACATGGTATAAATAAAAAATCAGATTAAAAAAAGTGGACAAGAAACGAACTGTCAGTAATTACTCTAATGCTAAATTGAATAAATACTCATGTAAAATAGTAAGATTGATAAGCTGGATTAAAAAAGAAAAAGCCTCATGCTTACTAAATACATAACAAATGTTTTTGTACCAAATAGCAGAGCTTCAAAAGATATAGAGCAGTTGCAAAAAGAAGAGCAAAAAGGGAAAATCCAAAAACCGAAATGGTAATTTTTAACAAACTTCTCTTAATAGATTATAGAAAAAGCTGAGACGAAATAAGAATAGAAAAGTCTTGTTAGCATGATGATTATGTGTCTTTTCCAATGTTAACCTTGCCTTGCATATGTGAAGCAAACACCACTAAGAATCTTCTTCATATGTTTCCAGACTGAGTTACTTCTGTCCACAGGGATTTGGAGAGTTTATCGGTAAAACCATTTGCATGTAGGCTTTCTTTAAGATACTCAAGTATCCAGATTTTCAATTATTTGTCCATATCTAACTCTGTTCTCTTGTATTCGTAAGTACTTTTTTCCATTTCATATAAAAATGTTTAATTTTTTTGGTAAAAAGTTTTAATAATATCTTTTTTGCCTATTTGATACCTATTGTATCTGGAGTGGTATATCCTTTCTTTTTTTAATTTCAAGCACTAGCAATGTTAATGTTATCAATTTTTCCTTGGTAACCATTACTATGTATATATAGTATACTTAATTTTTTGTCTTTGTAGGTTTTCACTGGGTGTACTTATTTTCTACTTCAATATTTTCTTTTTTTAATGTTTACTTCTCTTTTTTTTTCGTGTTGTTCAGGTACAGTCATCTTCATTTTCCCCTCACCACTCTCTCCCACCCCACCCACCTCCACTTCCCACCCTCAATCCTACACCCCTTTGGTTTTTTCTTTATTATTATTTTTTTTTTAGATTTTTTGCTTTTCTTTTTTTACTGGCATTATCAGAAGGAAAATTAAATAATTGATTTTAGCTTTTAATTTTTTTGCTCTTCTAACACACAATTCTTACTGATATATGAATTTTGATGTATGTTTTTACATTTTTATTCAGTTAATTACATTTTATTCAGTTAATTGAATTTTCAAATATATATTCTAATTTCCCCTTTGAAACACAAATTTCTTAGAACCACACTGTTTTAATACAGTTGCAAATTTTCTCTTTATTTTTAAAAATGTGTTTCTAGGTTTAATTTAATTGTGATCAGATAATAATTTCTGGATAATTTCAAAGTTATTAAATTTATAGAGATTCTGTCTGCAACTAGTTCAGAAAAAAGTGCCCTTAACAGATGGGGACAACCTTACAGGATGAATCAGAGACATTATATAGTGATATTGTCCCCAAAGCCAGACTATGTGTGTCCACTTCACAAGTAGAAGAAGGAGTCTCTCCTCGCACTATTAAACTTAATTCTTACAAAGTGTTCACTTCCTATTCTAGTAAAGTTGAAATCTAATGGTTTGGAATTCTTAATTTGCAAGGTGGTACTGCTTAACAAGGGAGTACAGCAAGCTCTATTGAATTGAAGATGAGATTATCATCTGGCCTTTGTGTTTCTTATGCCACTAAACTAACTGGCAGAAACAGGGTTTATTCCATAGTCTTGAATGATTACAATGAGAGCATAAAGGACTATTTCTGAAACTCATGGAATTCTATGAAAAAACTCAATACTTCCATAGCAAAGGGTTAATGGGAAGCTACAGTTTTGTTCGTTGGGTCGTTCGTTCGTTTGTTTTTTAATGAGGATTCAGTGATTTTGGATCACTCATCTGAGTAAAAGAACTGACCATCTGAGGCTCTGGCTGAGAGTAGAGAAATATCAAATGAGTAGTAGAAGAAAGCCATAGATATCAGTTATAGCCTATGACTAATTATAAAATCAAGAACTATAGTATTTTATTATATTTTCTCTTTGCTTATTATATGTTTATGTTTATTTTCTATTTTATTTTATTTTATTTTTCCTTTGTTTAATATATAAATTGTTAGAGATTTAGTCTTTAGGTAACATAATAATCAATGGAATTGTTATAAATTTGATGCATGAATAATATAAACAGCAATGGCTACAGTGAATGTTAGGATTGTGAATTTCCTCATTTGGGAGAGACAATGGGAACTTCACTTATTAGAAGGACAGTTGTATATTATTGTGGAAATATAAAGTGACTTTATTCATGTAAGAAAGTTTAATAGTATGTAGAAAGGTACATATAGAAGCTAAGTATCCAAATAGGTGGACAGTGTCATCTATCAATTCACTGATTCTCAACTCCAAATCCACTTTTCATTGCTGGTTCTGAAAAAATAAAATAAATATTGCTACTTTGCTAGCTGGCACAATGTTTAATTTTGTCAATAGAGGGCACTGGGGGACAATGATAGAGAATGAGATTTCCCTCCCTTGCTTTGGTGTGCTCCTCTCATCAGGCAGTGAGTACACTTTAGTTTTGTTTTGCTTTCTTTCAGCACCCTACAACTTGGAAAATATGGCACCTTACAAAAGGCAGCTTCCCTCAGCAACCCCTAAAATAACACTGTAGCAAAGTGGCAAAACACTTCTCTGTGACTGACCTCTCTCAGCACATTCTACTTAGTTACTTTGTAGCAGTGTCACTGGGATACCTCCCTGTGACAGAGTTCTCAAGAGACCTTCTTAGGCAACTTTGCAGCAAAGGGTCACCAAGAGGACAATTTCCAGTGAGTTGTACCAAACAACACAGGACCTTAGGAAATGTCTTTGCTATCCATTTAGCTATGGCTGTGTTCTTGCCAATTACATGTGTATTTCAATCTTTGGATCTGTTTACATGCAATTTCTCAGTCTTAGGGGCAGTGGCTGCTGCTTATGTCTGCTACTCTGACCTTCTTTAGACTTCCCTTTTCCTCTTGCTAGCTAACCCCCATTACTGCAATCTCTTGCTGATAATACTTGTGGTAGGTTGAATAATAGCCCCTCAATAGCTGCATTCTAATTCCTACAACCTGTGAAAAATATTGCCTTATACTTCAAAAGGTACTCAGCAGATGCAATTAAAGTAAGACTCTTAAGAAGTAGAAATTATCCTGTATTATTCAGGTGGGTCTTGATGTAATCACAAGTATCCTTATAAGAGGTAGTCCAAGGGATATTTAACTACAGAAGAGGATAAGACAATGTGACCAGGGAGACATATTAGACTGAAGCATCACAACTGAGTGGAGTGCTGACAGCCTGTAGAGGCTAAAATAGCCCAGGAATGGGCTCTCCTCTGGAACCTCCAGAAGGAACAAGCCCTGTTAACATCTTGACTTTAGGCCAGTGAAATTGAATTCTGGCTTCCAAAGCTTTAAGAAAATACCTGTCTGTTGTTTAAGACGCTAAGGTTGTGATAATATGTTATAGAAACAATAGGAAACTAATATAATATTTTATATTAAACTTTTCTGTTCAAATTACTGTGGGGCTTCTGTTACCTGATAGGACTGTAGCTGATACAATCCCGCATGAACGTGAAGTGTTTCTGATACTTCTTGACAGAAATGGGAAAGAGTGCAATTTATAGATCAATGGCTACACGTTATATATTTAAACTATTAATCTGTTCTTCAAAGATGCTATGTTTGGTATGAAAGTTCTAATTATAAATACTTCTAAATTGATCTTGTGGTACAAACTTTCTATGGCAAGATCCATTTGCTATCGTAGGTTGTGGACTGGTAAATTAAATGGGGTTATGATGGGACTACTGTGCTTGTATCCCTTAAGGTGGCACTGTTCTCTATCATATCCCTGGATGTGATATTTTATTTGATTTACTATCTTGATCAAATTGAAGATCAAAGTGAAAAGTTTTCATTTGGTTTTCTCTAATAAAAAGGTTCTTATCCCACATGCCAAAAACAAATATTAAGTTTATACCAACGAACATGTACATTCTAATTTTATGGTTTTGGAAGAAGGAAGTGACCACTATCTGGGCCTACAAATAATACCAAAACTCTAATCATCTCTTAACCTCCATATCATATACTCCCCTACTCTACCGTAGGGAGGAAGATCCCTGGGTATTAATCTGAACTTGAATCCTGTTTCCAGCAACTGAGAATATTCTGAATATTCTGATTTTGCCAGATATGGTTATTTATATAAATCGCCATAGCAGAATTGGAATTATTATAACCATACACATGGGCTTTTATAATTTAATGTAAATAAGGCCTCTTCTTCAGGCAAATATTTACATATTCATAAACTGGTTAAACCACAGAGATCACGTATGGCATAATAGCTTCAATGATGTGACTATCTTCAGATGGCTGATCATCCATTCTTTATTTTTTTTTTAATTTTGTAAATTACATAATGACCCTGTTGGGTTTTAATCTATTCTTTTCCTAAATTCATCATCGCTATTGGCCATGTCTATAATTCTCTTAAGTCAGGCTCCTCTGGCTTCCACTTTGATTTGAAACTCATTACAGCAATTGCTCCTTCATACTTTCTGACAACTGAGCACCATGTTTTGGCCTCTGTTATTTTAAGATACAATGGTCCTCATTTCTAAAAGAGATCAGTTATGCAACAGCACCTGTGATCACCAGCCCTGGCTTAGAGGGTGGTTACCGTGGAGACACCCTTTGCTTCTGGTGCTCCCTCCCCAGCATACTCCTCATCTCCTTGAGAAAGAGAGAGTCCTCTGTGCCCTTTCCTGGACATTTTCCAATAGGATTTCCAGCTTTAATTTTTATCCTAATATGCCCAATTACCTCAGCCTTTTGATCTCTTTCTCCAATTCTCTATTGCAGTGCTGGCATTTCTACATCTTTTAATGTGGGCCACCTTTCTTGCTCCACTTCTCCTCCTTCATCCTCTTCATTTAGTTTGGACCAGTACAAGGTTCACCAGAGAATAGTAGACCCAGTTCAGGCCAGAGCTTGCTCCAGGAAATTTCCCAGATTCAGAAATTAGGCGGCTGATGATGGTTGTAAAAATGTATTGACTGTTGACCAGCAAGCGATCCTTCTCTAAAATCCAAAATAAAATTTAAAGTTTTCTGCTTCCAAACTCTGCAACAGACTAAGAGAAACAGAACCAGTCAGAGGTAGAAACCAAACTGAACAGCAATTACAACATAGGCTTTATTCAATCTCACAGAGAGATGTGGAGCTAGAGTTGTCCCTAATTTGAGAAAATGTAGTTAAGTGTTTGTATACTCCATATTAGCCAGTCATTAGATATAGGCTTCCCCTAGAGAAAGGATACTTTATTAAAAAGTATATTAAAATTAAACACCAAAAGATGCTCAACTTTATTAGTCATAGGGTAAATGAAATTAAACTTACAGTAAGATACCAGTACACACCACAAGAATGCCTAAAATTAAAAAGGCTGACACACCAAGTGTTACCAAGGGTATGGAACAATTAAGAAACCCTATACACTGCAGCTGTGAGAGTGAATTTGTACAACTGCTTTGAAATATGATTTGGCAATGTCTACTGAATTTGGACAGATGCATTCTGAATGACTCAGCAGCTCTAGTCTAAGATACATGCCCAGTAGAACTGCTCTCATATATTTACCAAAAGACATATAATGGAATGTGCTCAGCTACACTATTTATAATAGCACCAAACTTTAAAGTGCCCTAAAACCATTCATCATCATTTGGATGGATAAATACATGTTGGTACATTCACACAAATAAAGGCCTGATTTAGATAAGTGGAAATCAATGATCTACATCTATGTACAAGCATTATGTTGAATAAAATAAGCCAGACATAAATGTGTGCATAACATATAATTCCATTTACATGACGTGCAAGCAAACCTATGCTGTTGGAACATATAGGGAAACATGAGCACCTTTTAAAGATGTGAAAAGGTATATAACCTCAGAAGTAATAGTACAAATAAAGTTAAAATGACACTATAAAGTACTTTCTTGCCTGTCAACTTTGAAAAACCCTGATGTTTGATAATATTTTGCTTTACATGGAAAATGTATTGCTGAAAAATATGTAAATTGGGTGTAAATTGGTACTAACCTTAGAAAGGGAGATATGCCCAGTGCACGAAAATGTTTTCTTTAGGTCAACATGCATAAGCATCACCTCTAGAGTTCACTTGTACCGGGTCTGGGAATGTGGATTCAGTATTGCCTGCAGTGGAAGGAAAAAATGTCACTGTAACAACCTCCCAAATATTACAAACACTCCTCAGGCTCAGTTTGACTTTTGAGAATTTATCCTGCACGTATGCCCTTGTCAATGACGTTTGTATAAGTAGAAAATTACCGATGTTGAAGAAATCATACTTTGTACAATGTTTATTGTTTAAATGAAAAATACATTCACAATCATAAAGTTTGAAACAAAATTATGAAAAACTATATTCAAAATTACCTCATACTGATCTTTACCAATTATTCAGCCTCTAATTCCTCCCCCTCCCACGCATAACTCAACAAAGCGAGTAATCATTGTTACTAATTTTTTATACCTTCTTTCATACACCTTTCTTTAAATAAAAGGAAATATGTTTTCTTTTTATCCCCTTTATTAAATAAAGTCATGGATACCATAGAGTGGTTACTTAGTTTATTTTAAACCTTGTGAGTGTGTTTATACTTTCTATTCAAACATAATTTTTTTTAAAAAAGTGATAATTGTAACTTTTACAATCATTCCCAGACACTTCAAAATGCACCGTGTATTTGTCAAAGTCAGTATGCTTTTTTATTCAGCTGCCAGATATTATTTGTTAATATTTGGTGTTATCTACTACAGAAAAATAGATCTTTGAAATTTATCAGCCAAATTTAATTTCTAGTAGGATTCTTGTTTATACTAATCATTGAGAGGTATTCACAAAAGAGTTAGAAAATGGACAAAGTCATTATTCTCCCAAGCACCTAAAGGCAAGAACATGGGCTTCAGCAAATGACCAACGAGACTGCACCCAGAATCCCAGGGGTTCTACTAGGATGTCTTTGCAATTACAGGCAAATGAGACAAGTGGATGCCTCCATGCAAACATTCCTCTAACATTCCTTCCAAAATGCCTGACCTAAGCTTCTCCAGTCTTCTAACAGGCATTAATTAAGCCATCATTTACCTATATTAGCCCACTTACTGCATGTAACTAAGTGACCCACTTACTCTAAGTGACTTCTGTTTCTTGACTGAACTCTGAATGATGCCTGTAGATACTTAGATCCAGTCTTGTCTGTTCTACAAGTTAGAAGGAAATTTAAATGTCCACACCAATGTTCTCTGTCATTGCTTCCCTGTTTGCATTGTCAAAAGTCGTGCCAGAATATTTCACAAGAGCTGAAGGATTTTCTCCCTATGATTTCACTACTCTTGAGGATAAAGGTGATAGCACTTTTCATTAGGTACTGTCAAGCTTTGGCCTTCTCGCATTATTCAAATCGGGCAGAAGGAATTACTAATAAATTTCATGAAAAAATATAACTTTTTATTTAAAAATTAAAAAGATTATTTTTAATCGGTCTCTTAAATCTTATAAATTATACAATAGTCTCATCATATGTGATGGCAGTAAACTTTTCTAAGGAATTAAGGTAAACATGGTAGTACCTAGAGAAATGAGAAATTATATTCTTAAATAAAAGCCTATTAATTATGTCATTAATACATTTATGCAATACCTGAACCTCTCTAAATGTGTGAGATAAATTTTAATTAATTATTTTTAAAAGCATCAAGTACTCATTTCTAAAAATATTAATTTGTTATTTCTATCTCCCCACAAATACACCTATTATGCCTGGGAGTCATGTTGAGGAACAGGATCTATGGGGATTAAATAATTCTGCAAAATAGACAATATATCAACCAACACAAATCAGAAAAGTATAAAAAAACCATTAAAACAGAACAATATTACAAGAAACCTTTTCAAATGTATACTCACGTGGTTAATTTAAATTCTAAACTTTTATTGGAACCCTTATTACTTGAGTCCTTCAAAATATTACTGTCACCATTTCATTATTATTTAAGGATAATATCTTTAGCCCTTTTAGAATATCCTGTTAGTAACAGACAGCCAGTCTTCAGTTTGTATAGACAGATTCTCAGAAAACTTAAGTTTCTCCCAGACCTATTTCGTCTCATGCCATGTTTCCAGAGTTCTACATCTATGTTTTGTTCTCACTTCTTATAAATGCATCATCTTCCTAAACAGTTTTACCTCTTTTTCCTTCTTCTTCTTTTTGTTTATATTACTGTTTGGAGAAACTCCTGAGGATCAAAGCATTGCATAGTACAGGTTTCAATGTAAATTAAGTATTACATATCAGTGTCTCAAGTTCTCATGATGAAGCTCTTCCAACTGGCCGTGCATGTCTCAGTTCTGCATCAATCTGTCTCATTCTTGGTACTTTCCTCTTATTGACTTTCCCTTTATTAATTCCACCCTGCCCCAAATACCCCCCAAGATTCTTTCATTTTCCTCTCTCAAACATTATCTTGAACTCTCATTAATTTCATATCTAAAAAAGTTTGTTTCTTCCATAAACCCCAACTATTTCTTGACCTTCCTAAAATTACAAAACCATTAGATGGTCACCTAAACAAAGAAAAATATACTTGGGATCTCTTTATTAAGCATTTAGAGATTCTAATTTCTAGTCTTTTTTTTTTTTTCCCCTCTGTCTCCATATAAGGCAGATCCTCAACCACTCACTTTAACAGAGTAAATTCCTATACTATGTGGAATTTTTTTTTTCCTTGTGAATGTAGGACTGATAGTAAGTAAGGTAATTTAGGATAATCAATTTTATTGACCCAAAAATCATATACTAACTTATCACAAATCTCTTTACCATTTTTTTCCATTTCAGAGCTCAAAATTGTTATCATGACTGTTATTTCTCTTTAAAGAGCTCTGTAAAATGCAAAATGTTCCCCATGAGAGTTTATACATAAACCAAACTAAAGCATAGTAAGACTTACCCAGTAGGTATGGAGAAAAGAGGGGGGTAGTTCAGTATTTTAAAATACATTGGCTCTATTTATATATGCCTATTTGGATCATTTAGGAAGAAAGCAGGACTGCGATTCCATACGACCTGGGCAATCACCTAAAGAACATTAAACCACGCACATTTCAGCTGACTATGGCAAGGAAAACAGTGAGCCAAAAACAAAATACATCCGTCTAGGAATCCTGCTAATTATAAACCAGGACAGATAATTCAGATTTCCCAGTCTTATAAGGACCACAATCATGAGTTGTTGTTTTTTTAATTAACTTTCAGTATTAGACCATACACTGAACCACAGGAAGAAACAGCTTTTTTCCTTTCTTTTCTTACTTTATCTTACATATAAGACTATGAGAGTAGCTGACACTTCAGCATCTTAATATTTCTCTTAAAATGTTCTCTATTGCTATGTCCTCAATGTCACTATCTATCATGCTTCAGGGTGTATATGTAATTTTTAAGAAAATGGTTTTGGTTTTAATTAATCATTTAGAAGGATGTTGAAAAGATTTTCTCCCATTATAGTCATGCAGATTATATTTGTCACTCAGTTGGCTTTTTTTTTTTGTTAAAACATTTTAGAGCACATTAAAAATATTTTCAAGAAATAAAAATTGGAAAGAAGTTAAAAAAATGCTTTAATGTAAGTAACAGTCCTGGTCAGTCTCTTTGAAAGCAATTTTAGTAGATTTAATCGGAGATCATTTTGAAATATAAATTGTCCCATTTGCACAAAACACTTAAAATTTTAATATAACAATTTATCTTTGCTGATATAATTGTCACCATCTTTTGGATTTTTACTTTTAATTTCATTGTGTTTTTATTTTTATAGTTCTATTTTTCACTTTTTCCCTCCATATCTCCATTTTCTGGTGATGTATTTTACCTTGTTCTTATATTTGTTTCTCTAGGTCTATAAAATATACTCTGCCTTTGTTTCTTTTTGAGTTACTTTTGATTTATTGCTTCCCACTTGAGACCACCTTCTCTTTTTCTACTTAAAAAGAATAATTATCAACATTTTTGCTTCTTCCCAATAGAATATATTTTCTTTTTGAACATTATTTTAACCAACTTCTGTAATATAATTTTAGACTTGATATTAAAATTTATTACTTCAGCCTCAAAGGCACATTATACAATGTTTCTGGAACAAATAAATAAGTTTTCTCTTTCTTCTTTTTTGAGTTATATAATAGCTAAATTGAGTCCTATTCAGTAAAGTTTAAGTAACAAATTACCCACTTACTGTTTTTTTACCACTAAATGGGCCTGGGTTCAATTAGACTTTGTATAATTCTAACTGCATTAGGATTTCTTACCAGCAGTTTAAAAAGGCAATCAATCCATTGAGCTTTACTTAATGGATATAATATCAAGAGAGAAGCAACAAATGTGTACTAAAACATAAAAAATAATGAAAGCATTGTCTCATTCTGCTTAAGCTCTGTCCTTTATTCTGCATCTGTGAATTCTAGAGGCATTTATTTTGAATTTATTCATCACTTAGCAATCTGTTTAGCTATTAATTACCAAAACCTTTTTTTTTCCCATTAGCAAACTATTTTGACTTGTCTTTGAATGGTTCTCAATTTGTCCTGTTCTTTTGATTTTTGTAGGTGCTTTTTCTATTAGGTGGTTTTACACTTCATCGAGTGTAGTATATGCTACTGTGTTTCGGTTTAGCTTTGTTTTTCTCCCTACCAAGTTTAATGTTTTATGAGTTCAGGGTACAAATTAATTACATCTCTTTCAAAGTTCAGTCATGCATGCCCTAACAATAGGGATAAGTTCTGAGAAATGGGGGTACGTTCTGAGAAATCTGTCGTTAATGCATCTTGATCATTGTGCAAACATCATGGAGTGCACTTACAGAAACCAAGGTGATATAGTCAACTGTACCCTGAGCCTATTACTTCTAAGCTATAAACATGTACAGGATGTCACTGTACTGAACACTATAGGCAATGGCGACACAATGGTCACTATTTATGTATCTAAACAAATATAAATGTAGAACAGGTATGATAAAGATATGGTATAAAAAATAAAAAATGAGACACCAGTATAGGGCTCTTACCACGAATGCAGGTGCAGGACTGGAAGTTGCTTTGGGTGAGTCAGAGAGTGAGCGGTGAGAGAACGTGATGGCCTAGGGCATTACTGTGCACTACTCTAGGCGATAAACAGTGTATACCTCGGCTACAATAAATTTAAAGATATTTTTCAATAAAAATTAACTAGCTACTGTAACATTTTTACATTAGAAATGATAATATTTTTAACTCTTTGACTTGTGATAACACAGCTTAAAACACAAACACATTGTTCAGCTGTACAAAATATTTTCTTTCTTTATGTAGAAAAAGTGTATAATCTATCTCATTTTATTTTATTTTTACTTTTTAAACTTTTTCTGTTAAAAACTGAGACACAAACACGCAGTAGCCTAGACCTACACAGGGTCAGGATTATAGACACTGCTGTCTCCCCCTCCACATCTTGTCCCTGGCAGTTCTTCAGGGTCAGTAGCACACATGGAGCTGTCATTTCCTGTGATAACAGTGACTTCTGGAACACCTCCTGAAGAGACTGCCGGAGGCTTTTCTTGAGGTCGTGTCTCTCTTTTCAGAAATACTCCATTGGTAGTTTGCTTGGTTTGTTTCTGTTTTTTTGTTTGATCATAGATTTGTTTGTAAACAGATAATGCACTATAAACATCCTTTTCTATTATGAAAACTCTTTCGTGATGGGATCCATATTTTCAAGCGGTTTAATGAGCTTGTTGAAGTTTGCAAAAACCTGCTGAATCTTTCCCTGGGAATTTTCTGGGGTTCTTCTTTTTCTCCTGCTGTCTCCTTTCCTCTTGCCTCTCTTTCAGCTGTGTGTTCCTATTCCAGTTCCAACAACTCCTCACCAGTTACTTCTTCAGTGATCACCTCCAGGAACTCCTCCTTGTCGTTTTTAATCACACTGAGGTTAAAGTTTATATTTGTCAATTTTATATTTGTCAGCAAAAGCCACGTCAACCATAGGCTTGCTTATTTTTGCAAACTTCCTTCTTGGCAAATCCTTTGAAGTCAGGGACTAACCTCTTCAGCATCATCTTTTAGATGCCATTTATGCACTCCTCGGTGACATCACCCCAAGCCCAAATGGGGTCCTTGATGCAGTTATAGATGTAATCCTTCCAAAATTGTGCCAGTATCTTCTCAGTGGTTTTTTTTTGGGGGGTGGGGGTGCAGCAATAGTCTGGGAAAAGGGTCTCTTCAAACAGTAGGCCTTGAGAGCTGCTATAACTCCTTAGTCCATTGGTAAGATCAAGGAGGTGGTGCTTGAAGGGAGAAGCACCACTTTGATATTGGAATGAAGATCACTAAGTAACAGAGGATGTCTGGGAATATTATTAACAATAAACAAAATTTTCAAAGGTGTGTTATTTTCCAAACAGTTCTTCATTTTGCTTGCATAACAATTCAGTAAGCTATCTTGGAAGAGGACCTGGGTCACCCATGACTTCTTACTGTCCCTGTAGTACAATGGCAGTGTATGCTTATTGGTATGTTTGAAGGCCCTCGGGTTTTCACTGTGCCAGATCACAAAAGGTTTCAGTTTGTAGCCTAAATAAAACATTTCCCCCAAGCAAGACTGTTATTTTGTCCTTAAAGCCATGAAACCTAACATTGAGTTGGCTTCCTTAAGAAGGAAGGTGCTTTCAGGCTTTTGTTTCCAGAATTCAGAGGTTTCCTCCATATTGAATATATGCTCTGGTAAGTAATTTTCCTCCACAATCAGCTTACCTAGAGCTTCCAAAAATTCTTCAGCTGCCTTCACATCAGCAGTCACAGACTCACGACTTACTTTCATATTATTTAATGAATAATGATTCGTGAATCATTAAACCACCCAGAACTAGTAATAAATTCATCATCATATTTGGGCTCAGCCTTTCCTTTCAACATGGTTAACAAATCTTTTGCTTTGACCATGATTGTCATGGTCTTAAGAGAGTTATGTTTGTGTGTCTGGTCTTCAACCCAGGTCATTCAAAGTTTCTTCATGTCTAATATAAGCTAAAGTCGGAAACGAATTTTGGATCATGGTGTAATTGGATGACTGCCTTCATAAAGAATACTGCCCACAGGTTGTGTATAAATCAGTTATTTATCTTTTCAGAAAGTGTCTGTAAATAAAGGTGAACTCCATTTGAAGAGATACCCACAGTCTTCTGCAGGGCTTGTGATCTACTAGTGGGGTTTTCTTAAAAACTTGCAGTTCTCTTACAATCATTTCCAAAGGGCAAGTCATGTATTTGAGAGGGAGTCAATTTAATGTCTAGCTTTCACACAATAAGTACAGTCTGGGGTGCAAATGTTGCTCCTAGAAAAGAAGAAATTTTTATAAATGTTGAAGCCTCCCAAGTAGGACTTACATCAGTCCGTGGGACTGATAGACAGTGTTCCCAATGCACCAGTGCAGTCTCCTACATACAAAACGTCCAGGTATTCTTCTAGAAAATTAATGTCCCCACTGTCCCCATCTATTCTTGATTTTGAGTTGATTGTTCTCCTTTCAGCATTCAAAGTCATCATTTTCTATTCTTGTAGCTAAAAATTTACTATTCTTTCAACCATACCCTACTTGCAGAGAGTTTTTTTTCATCCAGAAGCATATTTTTGAAGAAAAAAAAGCATTTTGATAAAATTTGCAGAAAAACGTTATGCCCCTACCTTGGTCTAGGTAAATCTGTGAGCCACTTTGGGTCATTCGCCAAGTAGTATACTCTACCAAGTAGTTATTATCTTGGGCCATGTAATTCCAACAAGGGGACCAAAGTAGCTGCAAGCAAAAATTAAGTATGAATCTAGGATTCTTTCTGGCCAGACTGTCACCCAGAAGATACATCATTCGAATGACATGGTGTTACAAATGGAAAAATGAAAAGAACATCATGAAATCTCAAATTTTAGAAATATGTCTGCGCAACTGCATACCACTGAATGCTGATTATCATCTAAAATTGGTCAAGAAAAAGCGACCCCTTTCTGGAGACAGCTACATTGTGACCAAACTGTCTTACTCATGTGTGTGAGCCAGGGAGAAGTACAGTCAGGAAAATTATGAGTCAATTTTTCAGAAGGACATTTTAATAGTCAACGATATGAGAAGCATGTAGATGATAAGAAGCGTGAAAGACCTATTAAACACCGTTCATTTCAGCCCAGGGCTGGTGATATTTGTTATCAAAGTCACAGTATTAACAGACTAAAGATTGTCTGCAAAACTGAAAACATAACACTGGTTGGTTTCAAGAACCACAAATATGTGGGCAGGATCAGCTGATTGGATTGTAAGAACACCACCATAACTTGACCGTGTATCAGCAGCAGTATAACAGCAT
Organism: Mormoops blainvillei; assembly: GCA_004026545.1. Lineage (NCBI taxonomy): Eukaryota > Metazoa > Chordata > Mammalia > Chiroptera > Mormoopidae > Mormoops > Mormoops blainvillei. The sequence goes on along the minus strand of PVJD01006396.1, from coordinate 69,421 downwards.
AGATGATCCTGAGACTGGTTTAAAGTTTCGATACAGTCAATGTGTCAGAAGTAGGTAGGTTCCACACCCAGTAAGACCTGGCCTCCTTCACCGCAAGACAAAAAATCTGAATTTGGCATGAGTCATAATAAGACTTTCACACAGCTGTAATCTCTGCATCAAAAGCATAAAGTCTTTCATTTTGTACCCAGTCAGTGATGGTGGATGTCTTGCCAAATTGGGTGTGATGACGAATCCAGGCAGAAATGCTTGCAATCTGCTGTGCTCAGGTTCAATCAACAGCTAGATCCAGATGGTCTCTTTAAAGAATGGGCCTGGACCAGGCATCTACATGAGTGACCACAAGGATTAGGTCAACAGCTTTGATTTGCCTCCCCAGTGTGTGGTCCCAAACAAGTGTGTTTAATATGCTAATCTGTAGTTTTCCAAGTGGCAGATTAGGGCATTGTTTTAACAACCCAAGAATTAGTAAAATTCAACAAGGTTCATCAAGGCATACTGGCCAGAGCAATGATAATCCATTGAATTCTACCCAAAAAGCAGAGCGTTTTACACCCACTTTTAGTTCTGTACAGCTGGCACTGAGTTTAAATGGTCACACCAATTCAGCGGATACCATCTGGTTTCAGTGTGGTTGAATCATCACTACAACAGGATCGTGCACTTATGGGAATATTTATCTGTGACTTGAAGATCTCAATGAGCAACGAGCTTTACTTTAGATGGCAAAGTGAGGGACAAAGTTTTCCCCCAAAACTGGCTCACAGTTTGTTTACTTTCTCATATATAGCCTAGACAGCACTGGGAATAGACATACCAACCTTCACACATACCATTCATTGTCCATGTCTTTGAGTCTTTTCTCCTTTTGGCTCAATCCCTCCACCCATAACCTCCCCCTACTCCCAGCTGTCACCCTGCTCTCTATCTATGAGCCTGTCCCTATTTTTCTTGTTAGTCCAGTTTGTTCATTAGATCCTCCCCCACAAAAAAATCAGTGTACCTAATAGCTATGTCAAAAAGGTGATAAATTTAAAACCTTGCAGGGCATCTTTAGAGGAAGCCTGCTTCCATTTTCCAGAGTCTTCAGCACAGTCGGTAGTCATAGAGATTTGTATCTTGAAGGCGTCATTAATGCTATAAAGCCCAAAGGTACTAGCACTTCTTTATAAGTGTATTTCCTCAATCAGGATAATTTTCTCTGTCACTTATGGATCCAAGAAGTATGAGCATACAACACATTAATTACTACCATACATTCATATGTAAAAGAAATAAAAACAATACATTGATTTAATTTATAAGATTATACTCAGATTGTCATGTCCACTTCTTTTCTTCACTGAAATCTTCTCTAAATATCAGTTTGATTTTGGTACCCCTTGGTCCCCAAGGGTCCCAGCAAAATGTTGACTTGGATGTTTATATAGATAGAATCATAAAGGTTTGTTTGATTTTTTTCTCCAAATTCCTCTGCATATTCAAAAGAATGCATATGGCCTCTAGACCCCTTGGGTTCCAGTAGACCTTAACTTCACAAGTATTCTATTTATTCCTTAAAACATATGAGGCAAGAATAACAGGGATCGAAGGGTTTGAAGGAGAAACCTTTGAGCACAGATGTGGCCGCTTATGGTTCGACCAAAAAATTGCAACATTTTCAGTCCACCCACAGCTTCACAGTTGGCAGAAAAGTCATTGTCACTGACAGCTTTGGGGACTGACTCTTTATCACAGAGACACAGACACAATTTTCTGGTCATGGCTATGGGATTTTTGCCCTTTGACACACACGGGCTTTACTTGCACAGTGGACACCTGGTTTGAGGAGTCCATCTTATTCAGGCATTTGTTGCCTCTGTTATCAAGGGAATATTTATTAGGTTATCTCTCAGATTCAACATAAAAGCTAGCAGAGTTTCCCCAGGTGCAGGATTAACTGCAAAAATGTGTCCAAATTTCTTTGGATCAATTTCTCATTCTCTAACGGTTCACTTTCTTCATTATTGAAAACTGTCGCCAGGGCAGTAAGAGTATGAATGGCAGTCATTGCCTCAACTTTAATTTCTCTGAGGACTTTACTACCTCAGGGAATCTCTCGTAGAAAACCAGAGCACACTGGAAAACACGCCGACACTTTTTACTGTCATCTCTGAATTAATCTAAGGTTGATGCTATAGACTTCAGGAGAAGCTAAGTCTTAAGGCAACACAGCATTGCTATTTTCCCTGACAAATATTTCATGCCTTGCGCTTTTATCTCCCAAGTGAACCAGCCAAAGTTCTAACCCACCATAGGCACACAGGTCCTTCTTTCTTTATGTTCAATGTAGTGATGTAGGTGTGTGTCTCTGAAACTGTTGTCTGAAAGGGGCCAGAATCTTCTGCTCAGCTATGGTGAATCTTAAGGTTAGTTGTTACAGTAAAGTGAACCTCAGGCTGATTGTCAGATTAGAAGGGAAGTTTTCCTTGTGCAAGGGACAGTTAGATAAAAATGGGCACTTTTGCAGCAACTGTCTTTGCACCTATGTCCAAGTACTCAGTCAGCAACCTCCTCCCCCACTCATCCCTATTTTTTAGGCAACAGAGTGCAAGATCATTTATTGCCCAGCCAACCATAGAATTTAGCTAGTATGTTCATTATCAATTCAAAGAGACTTCACTCAAATTCTGTTAACTGGCTAGATTAACATTTTTTCTCTTCCCTCCTCTTCTACAAAAGCCTCCACTTAACTGCTAATAAATTAGTCTAACATAGTTTCATGGGGGCAAGTAAAATAAATGAGAACCCTGGGTTAGAGACAAACAAATTTGTCACTCATAGTAATAGCAATAACTGGAATATCAGTATTTCTTGTGTTGGCTTCCCAAGCCTCAGTCCCCAAAAGATGACATAAAGTGGGTCAGGTAACCCCTGTACACACAATCGTTTGTGTTACAAGAGAGGAACTCTGAACTTAGGAAACCTGAATACTTTAAAACGGTAATCAATTGTTCCAGAGGAAGACATTATCTGTCTCCCAAGGCTGTTTGTTATATAAATATCCTTGTACAGGTGGTCTAGGATGAAGGCAAGCAGTGGTTATGCTTATACAATATGTAGAAATGTGAGATCAATAAAGTAATAACTAAGATCAGACTCTATGATTAAGTGATTGTGATGAAAAGCAAATGATTTTGACCATTAGGAGCACAAGGAACTGACAGATACAGACTTTAGATGGGTCATTTATATGGGCCTATTTAATTCATCACAGGTAATAACATAAGCTTGTGTAGATTAAGATGCTGACTTAAATTTTGACATATTCAATGAATGAAGAAAAGTTATCTGGGAGTTACTTCTAGTATATTATTCTAAATCCTTCCCTTGAAGTTATGAAAAATTCCAAGACACCTGTTTCCTTAGTCAGTCCATGGCACTATAATATATAAGAAATGTTATACTTTAATAATTTTGACAAGGGGATTTCTGATTAAGGAAACATTAAGGTATATTATAAATGCATTTTATGATTTGAGAAAATATGTTAAATGAGAAAGAAGAGTAGTATCCAATGTTATGTATATGTACATATGTATATGTATGCACTTGTGTATTTCTATGTATATATTCACACACACATACATATACAGACATGTATACATTGTGTGTGTGTATGCATGTATGGAGATATATATATACACACACATACATATATATCTCACATATGCACATCCATAAATACAATTCACATATACAATATGTTATTTTCCTGTATTATATATATATTTTATATGTATACATGAATATTGAGTTCTTAGGTTCTAGATTAATTATTTAATAATGCCATAACTTGTAATCAAGTTTGCTTTTAAGTGGGCTGACACCATTATTGAGAAAACAAACATTTTCAGAGGTTGTAACGTGAAAGGATACCAAATATGCCAAGTATTCCATTCTTTTATTAATGGATGCATAAATGAAATAGAAATTGCATAAATTACTTCTATTTACAGATTAGGATAGGTTAGCCAAGAACTAGTACTCTTGGTGAATAAATACATTGGACCTTACAGTTTATTTTTATAATAATAAAATGAATAAAAAATTAAATACTGAAATGTGCAAAAATGATCTCCATAAACACAAACACTAAAAAGTCTCACAATTGATCTTGTTACACTTGTATGACTTATAAATTCTTTGATAACATGTGAATTGTGTGCCATAGCCATGATATTTTTAAATATAGTTAATGTTTTATAAACCTGAAGGAATATTAGAGAATTTAGAGAATTAGATATTCAAAAGACTTTGAAATGTTCAAAATGTTATTTTTTTACTTACAAATTTATAAGATTCTACAATTCCTTATTCTCAGTTAAAAAAAATCCCTTATAATTTCATTCTACTGTTTTCTTTTTATAACCTCCTTTTTTTTCTGACATATAATATAGTTAAACTAAAACTAATTTTTTTTTGTCAGATGGTTCTATGAGTTTTGACATACTTGTGTAGCCTCATTACCGTAGTCAAGAGGAAGACCAGTTCTATTATCACAAAAGATTTCTGAGTGTCCTTTTGTAGCTATTCCTTCTCCCCAGACTCTGACAACTATTTATCTGTTTTTTGCACAATAGTTTGGCTTTTCCAAATGTCATATAAGTGAAATAATTCACTTGATAAACTTCTGAGTTTGGTGTCTTTCATTTAGCAAAAATGCAGTTGAAACTCTATTATAAAATAGTTTGTTTATTTAAAAATGTTTTTGTATATTTTATTGAGTATGCTGTAACATTTATCCCATTTTCCTTCCCATTATCCCCTCCACCCTGCACCCCATCCCATCATCCCCACACCTCTGTGTAGTCCTCCATTATATAATAGATAAATCAAAGTTGATAAACCACTGGGTTTTATTTATTTTTACTAACTAGGGAGATCAAAAATAAATATTTTCACATAGGTTTTTATATGAATATAGCATTTCATTTGTCTTGAGTAAATATTATGAAATGAAATTGTTGGGTCATATAATAAGTATATGATTTTTTAATAAAGCATCATACCATTTTCCAGAATATCTGTCCACCAGTAATGTGTGAGAATTCAAATAATTCCAAATCCTTAACATCTTTGACATTATAATATTTGTGTATTTTATCCTATTGTGATTTTAATTTTATTCCCTTAATGGCTAGCCATATTGATCGTTCTTCATGAACTAAGTTTCCTTGTACATCTTTTCTTTGCTAGAGTATTTGTTTTTCTTATCTTCTTTTTATTAGGTTGCTTATTTTCTTATTATTTAGTTTATTCATTCTTTTTATATTTCAGAATCAAATCATATAAATGATATATGATTTACACAAAATTTCTCCCAGGTTGTAGTTGTCTTTTCATTTTCTAGCAACATCTTTGAGAGAGCAGTTTTAAATTTTATAAACTCTAACTTATTTTTTTTAATGAATCATGTTTTTGGTGTTATGTCTTAAAATATTTCCCCATTTCAAGACCACAGAAGTTTTTTTCTATATTTCTTTCTAGTATTTTATAATTTAAGTCCCTTGTTTATTCGTTTTCATTGTTTGTGTCTGATATATCTACATTATCCAAGGTATTGTTGTAAAGCATAATAATCTATGTAATTATTACTCAAATAGCTAACATTTATTAAATTATGGATTGCTATGAGCCAGGGACCATTGATAATATTGTGCATGCATTTACTTAATTCTCAAATAAATTATGAAATGGACACTATTTTAATTGATATTTTCTAGACCAAAAAAATAAGCTTAGCCAGGATTATCCAGATACTTGGATTCAAGAATTTTTCGTTTTAATCATGTCATGGAGCTATCACTATTCTCTGTAATATGTAAAAGACCTCTGTTAATTATAAAATATTATATTAATATTAATGCTTATAGCTATTAGCAAATAATTTTTATCAATCCTGAGATCATTAGAACTTTTTAAAACTTTTTCTATACACATTTTTCTAAGAAATCCCCAACCATATTTTAAAATTATTACTTATTTATATCATTTGTCTATCCCTCTATTACAGTGAGGTTTAGATCTTGGGAAATTTTGTAACTTCTTGGAATCACAGTCTATCATGTGTAAATTCGTTTTTAATGAGATATTTTGCTGGAAATACTTAATAGTATAACACATTTTCATCTTCAATTAATTGTTATTGCTGTTGTTATTTTCATTATCCTCTTTTGTGACTATTAACAAAAATAATCCAACTTTAATAGGCAAAAAATAGGATGCAAAAATACTTTTCAACTAACTTGCTTAATAATGCTTGTTATTAAGAGATAGTCCATAACAAAACCATAAATATGTATATTGAAATAAAAACAGCTCTTAGATAAAGTGTATTGATTGTTTCATTATTTTTTTTCTTTCTCACTTTATTAGCTATTGTATAGGTATAATCTGGATGTTAAGATTTCTATAAAATGAAAAACAAAGCTATATAATATAATGTTTTAATATAGATTTTAATTGAAGCATATACAAGATTTATAAGAATATCTTTATTACACTGAAGGAGAACACATTAATAAATGAAAATATTAATTTTATTATTAATTATAAACATGTACAGAGTAATAAGCTTTATTTAATTTCCTCATTAGGGCTTATAAATAATGGAAATATCTGGTGTAGAATATGCTACACTATCTTGAAAGGAACTTGAATTATTAAAGACAATTTCTCATATTCTTTTCATTGTTTTGCAATTTGAGGGTGTTTTACAGACTTCTTATAACTCGCATTGCTGTTCACTTCCCTAACATTCTTGACCTTAATGGAACTCAAAAGCATTACATGTGCTGAGTCTCACTATAAAAGTAAAACCAGGTGAAGAACTATTTTGAGCATTTCTTTTTTTGCAATGTCACATTCTCTGTATTCTAGTCTAAACCAAAATATTTTGGGATGGGGTGGTTTGTTTATTATTAATATCTTAACTTCCATAATTCAGAGCAGAGTGTCATATCAACAATGCATCCTTGATATTTCTCTCTGATAGGTATTTTAAAGCCTTTAACATAATATAAAGCTAACAAAACAAAAGAAGGAGAAATAAACAAGTTAAAGAAAGGAGGGTGATAGATTTAAATGGAACTATAAACAGACAAGTGGTATTTCTCGTAAGATTATAGAAAGTGCACCAACAACTCTGGCATTATGAGGTAAATGGACAGAAAAGAGAAACTACTTTTCAGGGAGTTCTGGACCCGGCCCATTTGGGAGTGGCTAGCTTGAAACTTTTAGCAATTCAATTAGTTATATCTGTGGTATTGGACATTGATGGGCAAGTGTTTTAGATATTATTTCCAGCCTTATGTTCTACCAAGTATGGGTTTTGTCCTTCTCCCTCTGTCTCATTGGGTCATTCCACCAAGGTTTATCTTTCATTAATTATGACCTCCAACTCGATTGATATTCCAAGCATTACATATATAGATATCCTTACAACAACCTAGGAGGCAGACAAGCATAATTTTTATCTCCATCTTAAAATGGAGAAAGTCAAATTTTATAGAAAAAGTAACAAGCATAAGGTCACATAGCTAATAAAAGAATTAAAGGTAGAATTTAAACCCAGGTAACCTGCCCTCAATATATTCCTTAGTTTCAAAGTATAGCAAAATAATTCTTGCTGTATTACTTTCATTAGACATGTAGAATGTACATTTTTATTCCTATATACATTTTGCCTAATACAAATAAATTTTTACTTTCTAAATGTTCTTATATAAAAAGCCATAATCACAGCAGGTTCATATAAAAATTAGAAAATCAACTATGTCCGTTACACACATTTTATCAACTCAAAACTAAAATTTGTCATTGGTTTATATTGTGGAAAGAATTTTTCAAATATATTATTGTTGAAGTCTTTATACTACTTGAATTTATTTTCAAACATGTTTTTACTTTCCTATTTGTGAGATGTGAAAATATAAATAAAACTCACTAAACTCAATACTTTCTACAGTTGTTTTAAATTTGAACAATAATTAAATATTAACTGCCAACAAAAGTCATAAGATTCAGAACTATTAGCCAGATTCTTTGGTAATAGGGCTACAGAGTGCCAACATAATGAATAAACTGGAAAATTCAAGCAATAACAATTTAAAAATCAGAACACCCAATATCTATATCAAACTATTTTGCCAATAGTTTTTGGATTTTGAAAATTCAAAACCATTACTGTGTGAACATTTAAACTTGTAAAACCAGCAATCTTTTACCATTTCTAGTATTGCTTTTTATATTCTTGCAATTTCTTAAGTCAAATAATAAATACCCCATGCCTCATTTATTTATGTAATACACTTCACAAGTCTTACCTTGTGCTGTGTAAATGTCTGCACTTTTAAAAGTGTAATTTTTCATAGAATGTTATAGGCAGCATTTCCATTACAGCACCTTTGAAGAAATAGGAATAAGGCTGGTATTTACAGGTTAGTGCCTGGACCAGGTATGAGGATTGGTTCAAGGGCAAAGGGGGCACGATTAACTTACATAACCCATGTGCTGCAGGGAGAAGAGGGTAGCAGATTGTGCATTTGGTTATTGTTCAAATATACCTGACAATCTTCTTTCTCTATAAAGGATAAAAGAAAGAAAATGGTGAGACTCCATTTCAGTATCTCAACTGAAATCTTCGGTGTTCTGGGAAGAAATAAAAAATAGTTTTGTAAGTGATAAGCATTGGCTTATGCTACAAGGGAAACCATAAAAGTTCAAGTCTTTAGAGATTCATAGAAAACTTTAAGTGCTTTGGACTATGCCAGACCACAGGATTAGGAATCTGAGACTATCTTTTCTATGTCTCATGCAACACAGAGGCCATAAAGCCAGTAGGGGTATATACAAATAGTTTTTATTATATACTAAATTATATTGGTATAAATATGAAAGTTGTGTTTCACCTTCCAAATTACCTTTCAGGTAAAAAAATATAAATATAATTTAATTAACCTTCTTTAATCCTTATTAATTAACCTTCTTTCAAATTTGAAATAAATGAGTGGCCAGCTTGGAGCATTTTATTATTATTGATCCTTTTGTCACTGGGCTATTTTTATAATACTATAAAGTCATTTTATAATACTATAAATACTATAAAGTCAATGGGCTGTGATTTACTGAATTATAGCAATATAGCAAGGGTTTGTTCAACACAATTTTTTCTTTTCAGTCTTCTGTCTGATTAAATAATAGATTATGAAGTAAATAAGGAGCAACTTAAACTATTCTCCAATGAAAATATTCACTTTCTTTCATATCTAACAGGGAAACTTTAGAAATTTATTATTTGTTAAAGTATAATTGACAGACAATATTATATTAGTTTCAGCTGTATGACAAAAATGATTTGATATTTATAAGCCTTATGATGTGATCACCACAATACAGCTAGTAACCATCTGCACTATGTAAAGTTATTAAGATATTATTGACTATTCTCCCTATGCTGTACATTACATACCAAAGAATTGTTTATTTTATAACTGGAAGTTTATTACTCTTATCTCCATTCACCTTTTTTACCCATTCTTCAACCTTCCTTTCCATTCTGGCAAACATCAGTTTATTCTCTGTATCATGTAACCCTTTACTATGGGAGAAAAAAATATCTTTAATTTCCTTGGTAGGTTCACAGATTGGTTGTTAGAATGTGCATATTATTGGGCAAGGAAGAAAACAAGGTTGGGCATATCTAGTAGACTAAAGTCTAACATTTCTAAAAGACATGAAGTCCTTTTTCAGAAACAGTTTTCAGAAGTGACATTTATTCTATATGAAAGGATCTGATGTTTGAGCTAGAAGAGTAAAGAAAACCCCACAGGCCTTGCAAGTCTACTTTCCAAAACTTGAAAAGAGAAAGTATGCTTTGAGTTCTACTGCTTAGAAAATTAATGAGCGATTCATCCCAGTCAAGAATGAGTTAGAGTCTTGCAACCCAGTTTTCATACCCCTGTGGGTGTGTTACATATAAATAGGAGGTAAGAAAAGCTTTATGTTAATTATAACATTTAGTCTCTTAGCCTGAATGTCACTGTAGGTCACAAAGTGAATCTGTTTTTTACTAAGAGAGTAAATATAATCTTGATAAATACAAATTTTACTTCACGGAATTTATTTTCAGTTTTGTGTACATCACCCTATAGAGACAATCTTTGATTCTGATGGAAAATCAAATAGCTGAGTTATCTTATATACATCACATTTTCATTCCTGCCTTTATTTAAGCAGTGAGCCAATAGCACAGCCCTGCTCTAATTCCCTTTTTAACTGTGACAAAGTTCTCATTCTTTGAAAATACAGGGTGGGACAAAAGGAGATTTTCAGTTATTTGTATGGAAAAATAATACCATAGTTAGTAAATAATAATACAAGAATAAATTGTGTTTCACGTACTCACAACTGGACACCTACTTTTACTCGACTTCACATTGCAGATAAAAGAATTATTAGATACATAATACAGACAAGAAAATCCGTAGGATTTAGACTTTGCCAGTTGCTTCTTCCAGACCAGTGGTTATTTAACCTGTTTTAAAAATGTATATTCTGCCATTAACTTCAAAATTCTGGTATATATTACCTTGCAGAAAAACCACCTCATCCATTCCTGGGCTGTGATTTACTGAACTATAGCAATGGCCTCCAGAGTTACCACAGGAAGAACAGTGCACTCCAAGGATGTGGAAAGGCAAAGTTAGGGCTCTGTTGTATATTTATTTTTAGAACATTCTTCAATGATGTTTAGTTTTTATACTTTAAACTGTATATATTATATTAGTATATATAATTTCTTCGAAATTGAAGTGCTCATGTCAAAATAACTCCAATAATAGTTCACATTAAAACTAGAGAACATGGGATATATTTGCTATACAATGCATTTGTGTAGGTAGATATTTGAAAGTACTTTTAACTAAAATATTCATGCATGGCCTTTCAAAATTTCTTACAAGTGCTTTCTGTCAATGTCAGGGATGCATCAGTAGAAATACTTGTGAAATTTGTTCAAATTTGGGTATATTTTATTGCTTACAGATGACATACATCAATCTAGGTAAGTAATTTGCAAAAATTAAGATGGGTTTGAATTCAAATTACATTTATATATATATATATAATATTAAATTATATATATATAATTTAACAGCAGAAAACAGCCACCTATGAAAAAGAGCAATTATTCATACTTGAAGACCACATGGTATATATAACTTGTATAAAACCTATGGAGAAAAGTGGATTGGAACAGATATATTAACATGAAAGGAATTGATATAAAAATATAAGAGGAAAGACACGGAAAATATATTTTAGTTCCAGCCAAGATGGAGGCATAGGTAGATACACTTTGTCTCCTTGAACAGCCGAAAGGACAACAACAAATTAAAAAAAGAGCGAGAGAACTGCCAGAAAATCAAACTGTATGGAAGTCTGACAACCAAGGAGTTAAAGAAGAAACATTCATCAAGACAGGTGGGAAGGGCAGAAACAGGCAGCTGGGACAGAGAGGACGTGCAGCAAAGTTGTGGCTGCTGGACTGGGTGGTCCCACAATTGCATGCAGATAAACCAGAGGAACAACTGTGGAGCAAGACAGACCGTGTAAGCCACGGTTCTGGCGAAGGAAAAGAAAGCCTCAAAACCTCTACCGGTAAAAACCTATAAGGGTTGAGGTGGCAGGAGAAACTGCAGGTCTCATAGGAGAGTTTGTCTGAGATCCACAGGGTCCTAGAAGGTACACAAACCCACCCACCTGGGAATCTGCACCAGAAGGGTCCAATTTGCTTGTGGGTCGCGGGGGAAGTGACTGAGAGTTGGCCAAGAGCCGAGCAAGGGGCATTGTTCCCTCTTAGATCCCTTCCCCACAGATGGTACAACAAGGCAGTGAGGTGGGTTGCCCGGTCCTGGAGAATACATAAGGCTCTGCCCCTCACAACATAACAGGAGCACCGAGACAAAAAAAAAAAAAGTATCCCGAAAAAGAACAGATCAAAGCTCCAATAATAGAACTACGCAATGAAGAGATAGCCAATCTAACAGATGCAGAATTCAAAACACTGGCAATCAGAATGCTCACAGAAATGGTTGAGTATGGCTGCAAAATGGAGGAAAAAGTGAAGGCTATGCAAAGTGAAATAAAGCAAAATATACAGGGAACCAACAGTGAAGGGAAGGAAACCGGGACTCAAATCAAAGATTTGGAACAGAAGGAAGAAATAAACATTTAACCAAAACAGAATGAAAAACAAGAATGTAAAAAAATGAGGAGAGGCTAAGGAACCCACAGAATAACTTTAAATGCTCCAACATCTGAATCATAGGGGTGCCAGAAGAAGAGGAAGAGCAAGATATTAAAAACTTATTTGAAAAAATAATGGAGAACTTCCCAAATCCGGCAAAGGAATTAGACTCCAAGGAAGCAAGTCCAGGAAGCTCAGAGAGTCCCAAAGAATTTGGACCCAAAGAAGCACAAACCACCGTTCATCATAATTACATTACCCAAGGTTAAAGATAAGGAAAGAAGCTTAAAAGCAGCAACAGAAGGAGAGTGTTACCTACAAAGAAGTTACCATAAGACTATCTGCTGATTTCTCAAAAGAAACTTTACAGGTAAGAAGGGGTTGGAAAGAAGGATTCAAAGTCACAAAAGACAAGGGCCTATATCCAAGAATATTCTATCTGGCAAAGCTATCATTTAGAATGGGAGGGCAGATAAATTGCCCTCCCAGATAAAGTAAAGTTAAAGTAGTTCATCATCACCAAGCCCTTATTAAATGAAATGTTAAAGGGACTAATCTAAGAAAAAGAAGATGATCAACAGTATGAACAGGAAAAATGACAACAAACTCGTAACCATAAACAACTGAACCTAAAAAGAAAAACAAAAAAACAACCAAACTAAGCAAACAACTAGAACAGGAACAGAATCACAGAAATGGAGATCACATAGAGGGTATTAACTGGGGAGGGGGAGAGGGGAGAATGGGGGAAAAGGTACAGGGAATAAGAAGCAAAAATGGTGGGTACAAAATAGACAGAGGGAGGTTAAGAATAGTATAGGAAATGGAGAAGCCAAAGAACTTATATGTATGACCCATGGACATGAACTAAGGGTGGGAATGTTGAGGGGAGGGGCAACACAAGGCAGAGGGGAATAAAGGGGAGAAGAAAATGAGACAACTGTGATAGCATAATCAATAAAATATATTTTTTAAATTAAAAATATATATATTTTAAACATTATCTTGGTATTTTGTAATAATCTGATATATTAGCCATTTAGCTTATTTTACTATTTAAAAATTATATTTCATTAATTGGAAATTTCATGATTTTCAGCCATATGAATTTTAAGTCATATACTTCTTTAATCTTAATATTAAAAAATTTAAACCAGAAAATATAATTGTAAAGATTAATGTTAACAATTTTTGTACCCAATTTTTGCCCTACTTTAATATATGTTTTATTATAAAATGTAGGTTAACTTATATAACATGACCTCACCAATACTCCAGAGGTTTTAATATAAATTATTCCCAATGTAATAAGTAGCAAAATATACTTTATAATATAAAAAACACATTTTATAAGCACCAAAAAATACTTATAATATAAAGAAGACATTTTCTATGATTTCATGTTCCTCTTATTTCTTGAATTATAACCTTAGTTTACTAAAATTTGCTTGAATGCTCTCTATTCAGAAATACTGCCTTTCCCTTTGTCTCTCTTTTTCTCTCTTCCTTTGCTATAAAAAAGAGCAAAACAGAAATGGAGTCTCCAACTAACACAGCATTGAAAACATAGTAGGCACATAATGAATGTGCATCTTGCAATGATTTTAACAATGTAGAAATGCAATTAACAGAAGTGCTATAGACAGGTAAGTTTCTGCTATTGTTACAGTGTTCAAACCTTATTTATATTAATGTGTGTTAAATATTTTTAAATCTAGTTATGTTTTTTTTTCTTAAATTTACCTTTCTTTGCTATATGTAACAAATTCATGGTCACATTGTAAGGTGTATAAATATAGAACCACTATGTTGTACATCTGAAACTAACATAATATTGTATGCCAACTATATGTTAATAAAAAATTAAGAATTTAAAAAAATAAAGAAAGGATTTACATTCTTTTATATTTCTACAAAGAGTAAGTTCTCTGGATTTTTTTGTACACAGTGAGCCAGTATTATTTAATGAAATATTTGTTTACTTGAATAGATGAGGAAGAAGAAAAAAGGTAGTTTGGAGAAAAAAATACTTTTGAATGACAAACTTCTCATGCAAACTTTTACTATAAATAAAATATTCAGATTACTTAAGTAACTTCCTTTCTGTCCCTAAACACCCAGCTATAGCAATCTTACAAAGTATTCACATTATAACTTTCAGAGGTCTAGTTATCACTCTCTGTGAAGGAATGTGATAGAAACAGAAATCTTTTCTTGTAAACTATCCCAGCACTTAACATTTCTACGTTAGAGTAAACAATGTGGTAAACAGTGATGCAACTGAATAATTTCTCTTTCTTTTCATAAATATCATTTCTTCAATTAAAAAATAAATATATCCTTAACTTCAAAATTAATTTCTTCTTTGGAGTATATATGATTTTAAATAGTTTCCGATAGTAGAATGGGCCATGAAGGCCATTTTCATGCCTCAAATGTGTTTGAAAGAAAAAGACAAGTACCGTATGATCTCACCTGTAGGTGGAACCTAATCAGCAAGACAAAAAAATGAGCAAAATTGAACCAGAAACTTGGAAATAAAGAACAAACTGACAGTGACCAAAAGAGAGGGGGAAGGGGGATAATGGCAGAAAAAAGGGAAGGGGCAAACGAACATGAATAGAGGGCTCATGGGAGTTGACAATGGGGCGGGGACTGACTGGGAGTGGGGGGCAGGGTAGGGGTGAGCAACGGGAAAAAGGTGGGATGACTGTAACTGAACAACAATAAATTAAGAATACAGAAAGAAGGAAAAGAAAATGTGTTTACTTATAATTTTCATATCAACCCCTGATTGACCTAGCTTGCCACCTTTGAAATAATCTCGCTTGTGAAAGTTTTATAGAACTTGAATTTATGTTGGATAGTTCATTAGGTATGAATTCCTTTTTCTTTCTTCCTATAAATTCAACATTCAGAATCCTGTAATAAAACGGCAATTGCCAATATTTTGTACAATTTCTTTTTTGTCCCTCAATATTGCTTAGTTTTATAAATGTTTCTAGGGCTTATATACTTTAAATATGAATTTTCATGGAGAAAAATGTATTAAATCACTATAAATGCAAATCCCTTTACCCACTAAACTGAATAAAATATAGATGTTGTTGACATGGGTTGGAGGTTGGAAATACAATTCTCAGTTGATATTAATTTATTTGTAAGTGTGAAAAAACAATTCAGAGAAAATGTTGATCTAAGTAATTTTTATTTGTTTTAGATTTATGTGTAGTCGACAGTTGTATACTTAAGACTAACCTTGGAAATCCTTTAGCCCAAGTATATATGGGCTCCCAGGAGCCAAAAAGTCCAAATGACTCACCTGTCTTGATTACATAACATTAAAGATAGAAAAACACCTCACTGTACATTAGGGTTCATTAAACAACTTTATTTTTTAGCATTATTGAATTTATTGGGTGACTTGGTTAATAAAATTATGCATGTTTCAGGTATACAGTTCTATAACACAGAGTTTTACCACCCCAACTCAACTCTTCTTCCATCATCGTTTATGCCATCTTTAATGACTTCTAATTTTAAAATAAGAATTTTTAATTGTACATGGAAAGGTATGGTTGAAAAATTCAACTCATTGATGTATCATCATTTACTAAGAAAACTCAAGATACAAAGTAAACAGTTGACTGCATGTTCTTTAAGTGCACTGAACCATACATAGACTGTCTAACACAAGGGTCAGCAAATTATAGCCTGCTGACCAAAGCTGACCAACCATATGTTTTCATATGACTCGCAGTCTAAGATTATGTTATACATTTTTAAGTATTGAAAAAAAATCAAAAGAAGAATATGCTGTGATACCTAAAAATTGTATTAAATTCAAATATCATTGTCCATGATAAAATTACATTGAAATATACTCTTTTGTTTGTATTGTCTATGTCTATTTTTGTGCTACATGATAGAGTTGGTGCATCAAAGATTGTATGTACCACAAAACCTAAAATATTTATAATCTAGCCTTATACACAGACACACGCATTGATGGACTCTAACATAGCAAACTATTAATTTATTATTAACTATTAATTATTATTAACTATTAATTAACTATTATTAATAAACTAACCATTAATTTATTATTAACTATTAATTCTCTTGAAGTGACAAGCTAAGGTGTAGATTTTTTGTGGGAGGGTCAGAAGATATGTAAATGATTTCTGTTAATTAGAGAAGGTAAGCACAAACATCGTGGTTTTATTGCCCCATGAAATATGAATCAATTTGTTTTCCAACTTAATAGACTTTTCTCAAATAACTATAAAATCAAACTATATTCTAGAACTTCACATCTTGCAAATTTTCTCTTGAATGAGTTAAATAAAACTGAACAATGGCCAGTCTGTATTTGTGTGAAAGACATGTTTTTAACTTTTTAAAAATGCTGTTTTCACTAATGAAATTATTTAGTTTTTCTAGTAAATCTAACAAATATTGGGTTGACCAAAAAGTCTGTTTAGTTTTTTGCATAACATAAAAGACTTTTTTTTTTTTCATTTTCACCAATAACTTTATTGATTCGGATATTTTTAGTATGTCAGCTATATCCCACAGGGTATAATTTTGATTGTTCTCAATTAATGTCTCAAATTGATTGTTATCAACTTCATCTGGTCTGCATGACTGTGGAGCATCATCCAATAAGAAATCTCCAGCACAAGCTCCAGCTGAGATGTCTCAGTGGATTGAGCACCAGCCTGCAAACCAAAGGATCAGAGGTTCAATTCCCAGTTCAGGGTATATGCCTGGTTTAAGGGCCAGGTCCCCAGTAGGGGGCGTGCAAGAGGCAACCACATTTTAATGTTTCTCTCCCTGTTTCCCCCTCCCATCCCCACTGTCTAAAAATAGGTTTTATTTTTTTTTTATTGAAAAAAAAAGAAACCTCCAGCACAAGATTTCATGAACCACTTTTGACACATTCGATCAGGCACAACACCTTCTCTGTACACTGCAAAAATCTTTCTTTGTGTTTCATTTGCATTTTTACTTTTCTTGAAATAATAAAGCACAATATACTGAAATGTTGCTTATTTTCCTCCATCTTCAATATTAAAATAGCCATGCAAAAATTCACCAATTTTGATTTTTTAATTGCACACTGATATGACAGCTGTCATAATATAATCTAACAAAATTGTTTCAAATGAAGTTAAAGACAACTAAGTGCTACCAGAGCCGTCTTACAGAATAAACCAAATGAACTTTCTGACCGACCAAATATATTCTATTAAAACAACGTTTTTTATGAGTAATGAGTTCCCTGAATAGCAATTTATTCATTTTGGTAAATATTTATTAGTAAGACTTAAACCTATTTCAATATTTCAATTTTATTTGACTCAACTGCCATCCTCATTCACTAAGACGTGGCATCAATTCAGTGTCTTAGTGAGATGAAATTTTGTAATATACTTCCTTGTATCCTTCCTGTCTTCCCTTGGTATCATATGCTTTTGGCACTAGGGAATGGAAAAGGGAAAGACAGACTTCAATGTAGCTCCATGTGCCCGTTCTGAGTTGGTGGAATATGAAGAGCACCTAGTAAGTAGTGGGAAGGGTGCTGTCCTTATTCTATCAGTCATTAATAATAGAATGTATGACTGACGTGAATTTAATTTTACACATGCCTTCAACAGTTATCAGCTGACTCCACCCCCATCTTCGTCTAATTTGTTTATCTCTTGCCCCCAGCTATACCATACTGTGGTTCTTTTCCAAGCCTGTAGCACAGAATTTCTCGTACACATGAGACCCATCAGCCAGGATATACCTCATACACTCATCTCATATTTTTTTAGAATCAGAATTTGAGCAAGTAGGTATTATCGGACTAATATCTATGCACCAATCCTCCCTGAAATACTTTCTACACCAGCCAGATAACAAGCCTGGTGGTTAAAGAGTCAGTAATCGAAGGCTCCATAGAGATAAATCAGAATGCAACTGGCCCAGAAAAGGCTCTCTAGCCTTAGGGAGCCTAAATAACTTGCATTTATGTATTGCCAAGCCTGCTCAAGAATGTCAAGGTGGGTAGCTTCCAGTGTCCCGGAGAAATGATAGAGGTGTATGTCACTTCAACATTTCTAATATTATGTTGTAATTTTTTTTAACTGAGGAGTTAAAATAGCACCTCACTGTGCATAGCTTTATTGAGTAATATTATGATTGTAAATATATGTTCTATAGCTAATATAAATACTGAAATATATATCCTTAGAAAGTTTGCAATCTGCCTATTTAATCTTCAGCAAATGCCATCACTGTCCTCAAAACCAGTCTTAAAATGTCATGAAACAGCTCATATTTAAAAACATGTATTTACAAAATTCAATTTTTCATGAGCGATCACAAATATCACATGTGATATCAAATTAAAAAAATAAATTACATTCTGCAGCATCTAATCTTTCTAGGTAGAGTTTAAATAAGAATAATTATATGAATAGAATTTAATTATTCTAAATCTATGCACCAAATACTTACAGAATATCTAATGTATGCTAAAAACAGATTTTTTTAATGTTTTGTTTTAAGCACACAGTACATGAGGCATAATCTTAATTGTTTTTATTGAACAGAACAGTGATGCTTAATTTGGAATTTCCAGTCACTATGACATTTTAGAAGAATTGTTAGCAAATTATTAGCTTTGAAAAATAACATATATGCCCTTGTTAGAATATTATACCCTTAATAATTTGCTACACTGTCCAAGGAAATACATGTTTTCTATTAAAAAATCTTTAGTTCACATATCCTTCAAAAACATCCTTCAAATATAATTAGTTTAGACTTTGAGGTAATTAAGTTAAAAATAAGTTATATTAAAACATGCAGCTGAATTGAATGATATGCCAAATGAAGCTCATTCCACTTTTTATCCATGAGTCAGTATCTACTTATTTATGGTTTCCTCTCCCAAATCTGTTTGTGTAAGATTAAATTATAAACAAATATAACATATACAATCTTCCAATGCTTAATGAATTCATGCTTTTCCAATAACTTTGTAATCTGTGTTCATGACAGTAAATGATTACCTTTATTTAATCTCATACACACGTATTGCCGTTTAGAAAACGTTTACCCTCATTACATGAAGAATATTTAATTTAGCTTAATGAAATGCAACTAAGCAACATAATTCAAATGGGGAAATTTCTTACGTATCACACAGTGAAAATGATAAAAAGAAGATTTTACTGTGAATCGGTTTATTGATTTCTAGGAAATAATTACGCTAAGAGTTAAAAATACTTCTGTCCTAAATATAGAAAAAAAAAGCTGTTCTTTGCAGTCTAATTTATGCATTTCACATAGTTATTATCACAGAGAAGCTTACAACTTAACTGCTTAGGGTATTAAAATATATTGTTATGTAATTAAACATTGTTGAAAACACCATCTTATAGTGATATATTCAAAAACTTATTTTAGTGAGATTTAGTCTCTAGTGTTTTAATATTTTTACTTCAAACATAAGCCAAAACCTCTCTCAGAAGCCCCAATTAAAATAATTTAACATTTTCTGGTGTGGTAAACACTTCAAGTCTTTTTGCTAACTCCCTGGTGTCAGCCACATTGACTTTCAAAGTTTATTTTTATTTTAAGTATATATATTTTTTCTCTTTGTCT
Organism: Mormoops blainvillei; assembly: GCA_004026545.1. Classification (NCBI taxonomy): domain Eukaryota; kingdom Metazoa; phylum Chordata; class Mammalia; order Chiroptera; family Mormoopidae; genus Mormoops; species Mormoops blainvillei. Next base: position 49,473 of record PVJD01006396.1, on the reverse strand, counting down.
TTTCTTCTTTAATCTTTTCTCCTAGTGGAATCTTTACATTTTACCCAGCTTTAGAGCACACAACAGCAGAGAAGTGCTGGTACGAAAGCAAAATAAGTATTTAAAATGAACGTTTTATTCAGATCAGTTTGCTATCATGTAAATCACAGTCCCTTGCCAATCTGTGTAAATGGGACTCTTTCTTTAATGACTTAAGATCACACGGGCCTCCCAGTGGTGTTATGTATGAAGGTTAGGCCTCGCATATGGCACATCGCAGCTTTCACCCTGGCTGAGAATCAAATCTCTGCAAACTACCTAGACATGAATAGCAGCAATGCTATCAACGTATTAGAGATGAGCCGGTGCATCGGCATCAAAATGAGAAGGCTCTGTGTCTCACATAAAGAGGCTGACAGGCACATTTGAGGGACACAGATTTGTTAATGACAAAGGATACTTGAACTTCCCTAGATATTCCCAAAGCAGGAGAAACCACAGCATGTGATTCCTGTGAGATGCCAGATTCTCAGAATTCTCCCAATCCTCACTGATTTGCACATCAGCTGGTGAAGTAGCACGAGTGGAATATAATTATGTCATGCACACACTCAAAATCTCGAAGGCCGTTCACTGCATTCTCTTGTTTACGCCCTCCAGACTCCTCTTGCCTTCTTTAATTAGGCCTGCTTTCCATATGTAATTCTGAATAGACACTGGGTGTTTAAAAAGAGGCAGAAAGAATTTTTGCACAATGTTCAAACTGTTCCTGTTTTTACTATTTTTTAGCAGACCCTAGCTTCAGTCCGTTTCAAAAACACTGACATGTTTGCTCTACTGAATATAATCTTTTGATGTAGACCATCAAAAGATGGTCAGCAAAATATATTATTTTCATCAAAACGATATTTTTTAACTAAATTAGGTAAAATCAAAGTTGGTATGGATATAAAGTCAGTATGGATATAGTTGCAATTTAGCACCTATAAAAGCTTTTTCCTATAAAATGTGTTCTTGTGACACTTTTTTTTAGCTCTCGGCATCACATAATTTGTGCAAAACACCCTTAATCTTAAGGAAAAAAATTAAAAAGAAGTGCTATTACTAATGTGTCACTATATGCTATATGCGGAACTGTTACAGTACTTGCTCTTTGTTTCTCTGCCTAATTGAGATCGTGAATGCAGCAAGCAGGACTATGGGTGTTGAGGTGGGAGGAGGGATTTCGTGCCTATGTTCAAAGCCTGCTTGAAAAAGTGACTAAGGAGGAACATTATAAACACTGTCTCTTCAAAATCTGATGATACCCTGAGAAGCTCGAGAAGCTTTGTTTCTTTGCCTAATATCATATAAATTAGAAGTATGTGTGGCCGCTGTTGCTTTCTCAAACAAGCGGGCATGAGAAACAAACAATGGTAAGGATGAAGAAATGCAGACTCTAAAAACTGTACTCAGGTAGCATTTGAAAGGAAGAAGGCAACTGACACAGAATAAGAGAGCATATTAAATCATGTTTGTTGGCATAAAGTTATTATTAGACAGAGATAAGCACGTGAAACCCGGGTCCTGGGGGTGTGGCCAAAGCTTCTGTCTGTTTCAGAGTTTTGCTTGCTTGTTTAGTTTTCCACATTCATGCTAAATTGCAACAATAGGAACTGCAAAGTTAAGCAGGCAAGATATGTGGATTAAAATTTATACTCCTGATATTAAAATTTACTTGGATAGAGAACCAAACACAAAGAAATCAGTTCTTACAGCAAGACAAAATTTATCACCATATATGTCTTAAAAATGTGATGGAAGTAGATGCCGACAATTTTCTCTAGATTAAGGCAAGTTTCCCAGACACTTTCTGTAAAGTATTATTATTTATAGCAAAATTCCATTAAATTTTGTGTGGCATTTTTGATGTTACTGATTTCCTGAAACCTTCTAAGATCTGTTACAATTTCATTTCAACCTTGATTTTGCAAACCCTATGCTACAAGTAAGACCTCCAGTATGTCCATTCTGACTTCCAACACACTAGGTATGCCTGACCTTCCGCCATTGCACTAAGAACACATCTCCCACAGTGAGAGGACTGGAGCTTGGATCATTGTAGATGATGAGGGGGGAGGGTGTTATGATTATTAGTTGGTTCTCTCTTTGTAGGAAAGAACTACACAACTAGATTCAAAAGCATTTTAATATGTTTTTAAGCTCAAAAGGGAGTACAGGGAGAGAAATAAAATCCAACTGAGAAAGGGGGGGCGAAGTATCAAGAAAAAGAGGATGTTAAGGCTGACAGGAGACAACAGAAATAGCTGAACTTTTTTTTCAAATTTGCAAAGCCCAACTCTGACCTTAGGGAGTGTTTATAAGCCACAAAAGAAGAAAATCTTGCCATTATTTCATTGTAATAAAAGTTGCACTTCCATACTTCCTTTTGGAATTATCTTTATGGAAAAGCCTATAGAAAATTCTATTAGTGCATAGACAAGCAGATTTTTATTTAGTTTAGTGGTGCTTCTGCAGCACTGCCACTCCGCGTCAGCAGAAATCCACAGCCTGAGCAAGGTTAATTTTTAGAAACCTGCTAATGCAGAAATATGAGTAAAAGAATTTGGAATGTGATGCAACTTTATTTCCCAATATGGAAAAAGTCTTGGGATTGAGAAACTTAAGCCTTTCACAAGGAAGCATGCCATAGAAAACATAAAATTGATTAACAGAGAAAGGAAATAAAAGTAAAAAAAAATACTCAAAATATATTTGGAACAAGTTTGCTTTTAAGTGTGAGAAAAATTACATGAAAGTTGAACTTGACAAAGCATAAATATGGCAATACCTACTGCTTTTCTCATATATTCCAAAAGAAAATATCACATCAAAAACAATTGCTACAACAGGCAAGACAGTTTGGTTGCTAGAAATATTTTCTCTGATAATACAATTATTTTCCTAAAAGCATATTAAAATGATGAAGTTTTTTGCTGTCAACTTTTAACTGTATATCTAAACTCTACTATAAAAATTCAAATTATGTATATTTGTAATTTGGATGAGATTTTCTTATCACTATTCTCATAGCCCAGCATTTCATGAAAAAATGCATCTGTCTTCCATGGAATTGTGATAGAGTCCAAGAGTTCTCAAACTAACACACTAAATTGCTAGTATAATTTTTATATTTCTACATGGTTTGCTATTTCTAAATCACTAGTCTATGAAACATAGTTCTGCATTAATGTATTAGCTCCCTTATGTCCATTTTCATAATAAAATTATGCACTGTTTCGAACATAGAACTGATACGAAAATCCACTCTCCTGCTTTCTTCCACAAGACCTACCACAGTCCATGCTCCCGAATTCCTTCGCCTCTCTGACCATTCTGTGGCCAGAAAAGATGAGTGCAGGAGCTATACCATTATGTGATTAGAGGACAGATCATGTTGTGAGGGGCCAGGAATAATAATTACAATTAATATTGAGGCATAAAAGCAGAACTAAGAAAGGAACAAATAAAGCAACAAAAAGAAAAAGGGGAGAAAGGAGGATGGATAAAAGGAAGGAAGGAGAGAAGGAAGGAAAAAATGAAGGAAGGAAATGGAGGAAGAATGTGAGCATGAAATAAAGTCAGGGTAGGGGAATTGTCAAAGAATGCTACAGTGTTCTCTTCACTTTTCACTTTCCAAAGCCCAATATGTAAGCAATAGCATGAAAATGTGTTCAATCCAATTTCAGGAAGTAGTCTGGCCCCGAATATAAACAAGGAAAAGTGACCACTCAGTTACTTTTAAAATTAAAATACAAATGATATATCTTTTAAAGTAATGACATAATTTCATTGATTTTTAGAAGAAACAGGAAGCACACGATGTACTCCCAAACTACTAATCCTTTGGGAAGATGAATTTAACATACCAAAACATCATTACATCATTTAAACAGCTACTGGTAAAATTTGCAGTTGAGAACAAAGAAGTAACAACTTTTCTCCAGGTAAACAGTGACATCTCCTAAGAATATTTAGTTCTCAAATGTTTGCCTCCAGGTTGGATATTTTGAATTCTAGGTTGATTTATTCTGCATCCAAATAAATATCTCTGAAAGAATGGCTCTTCTATAGCAAAACTTTTTTAAAAATCTGATTTTCCCACCCATCCAAGCTTAGTGTCACCTCCTTATTCTATGCCTCTGAAAACCACTCCACCATAAATCCAGTTACCAAAGCTGGAAACCAAAAGTGATCCAAAATTCCTTCTTCTCTTTTACATATTGCATAACCAAATAGGTATCTGGCACACTTACTGAACATGTTAGCCATTCTCCAGACCGACCTCCTCCTCCATTTGAGCATTGAGGTGAGGTGACCTCGGGTTCATGTTTCATCTCGTCCATTGAAATATTGTGCCTCTTTATCAATATCATGCCTCTGATTTTTAATCGTTTATGTCATTTCATCATACTACTTTCAGTATAATCTTTTCAAATAAAAATATAATCATAGTATACCCAATTTATATTACCTTAGTAAAAGTATTATTTTATAACCGTACCTGACTTTTAAGAGTATTGTTTCCACCTACCTATCCAGACACATTTACTGTCATGATCTTCACATTTTACATTGTGCTAGTGTTGAAAGACTTGTGGTTTCCTGAATATTATCTTGTGGCAGCCATCTCTGAGTAACCTCTTAATGATCTGGTTCAAATAGGTTCTTTCCTTTCTCCTAAATAGTTAATGGCTTATCCTTTGCTCCAGTATGTATTATACACATATTTTCATTATAGGAATTTTCTTAAAAAAAAAATACACACACACACACACAAATTCATATAGTTACATATATATGTACATATAAGTCTATCTGAAATACAGTAAGTTCTTAAAGATATTATTGAACTTAGAGTAGTGCCTAGCACATTAGAGTCATTCAGAAAATTGCATAAATGAATAGAAGACATGGAGTGTTCTCCAAGTCCTGATAAATACTCAAGCTGTCACAAGGTGCTATATAATATGATGAAGATATATAAACAGCATGCAGGAACCAACAATTCCAATATTCACCGAATAATATCAGTAAAAATGTGAATGTTATTTTTTAAAAATGATAATATGAAAAAAAAACAGTATTTTTAGGCAATGTTTGGAACACGAATGCCAATAATATTTACAAGGAAGGATAGGAAGTGTTAAATACCAGATTTTAGAAATTATTTACATATATTCATATAAATATAGTCAACTGATCTTTGACAAAGGAACAAATCTCACTGAAACAACTGGATACAAATACTAAATCCAGATACACACCTTGCACCCTTCACAAATATAACTCAAAATGGATTAAATATAAGTGTAAAACACAATGCTATAAAACTCTTAGAAGATAATTTAGGAAAAATTTAGATGACCTTGGGAGTAGCAATAACTTTTTAGATAAAACACCAAAGACACAATCCATGAAAAAAATTATTGATAAGCTGGGCTTCCTTAAAACTGAAAACTTCTATTTTGCAAAATGTGCTGACTGGAGAAAATATTTGCAAAGAACATATCCAGTAAAGGACTGTTACCTAAAATGCACAAAGGACTTTTAAAACTAAAAAATAAGGAAATGAACAACTTGATTAGACCCCAATTAAAAATGAGTAAAGAACTTGACTGAACACTTCACCAGAGAAGATGTATGGATGGCACATAAGCTTATGAAAGAATGTTCTACATCATACCCCATTAGGAAAATACAGATTCAAACAAAAAAGAGTACTACTACATGCTATTAAAATGACCAGAATTCAAAATACAGACAACACCAGATGCTGGTAAGGATATGTAGCAATAGGGACTCTCATTCCATGCTGGTGAAAATGCAAAATGGTACAGGCACTTCAGAAAAGTCTGGCAGTTTTTTACAAAATACACATTCTCTTTTCATATGATCTAGTAGTCACACTTGGTATTTATTGCTCAAATGAGTTGAAAACTTATGTCCATATAAAAATTTTCACATATGTGTTTATGGCAACTTAATTCATAATTACCAAAAGTTGGAAATACTCAAGATGTCCTTTACTAGGTGAACAGAAACATAAACTGGGTTACATCCAAACAATATAATATAATTCAGCACTAAAATGAAATGATCATTCAAATCATGAAAAATGATGAAGGGATCTTAAGTGCATAATATTAAGTGAAAGAGAGTAATCTGAAAAGTCTATATATTGTATCATTCCAGTGACGACATAGGACATTCTGGAGAAGGCTATGGAAACTATGGAAACAGTAAAAATATCAGTGGTTGTCAGGGATTAAAGGGGAGGAAGGGATGAACAGGTAAAACACAGAGGATGTATACAGCAGTGAAAATATTCTATATTATACTCTAACGGTGGATGCATGTCATTATATATTTTTGCAGATAGGTAGGATGTACAAAACACCAAGAGGGAACCCTAATGTAAAGAATGGACTTTGAGTGATGATGTGTGAATGTATGTTCACCCGTTGTACCAAATGTGCCATCCGGTACAGATGGCTACAGTGCACGTGTGGGGGCAGAGGCCCCCGGCACTTGTTGCTCAGTTTAGGAGTGAACCTAGAGTTTCTTTAAAAAAGTAAAGTCATTTTAAAGGAAAAAAATTATCTACTATATTCATCTTAGTCAAATACTAAATATTGTTTATCACATTTAAAACAAGAACCTTTTTAGTGTCAGCACATAATTACCATATATTTTTCAGTTAACATTTTCCTGTCTCAATAAGGCATTCAGGTATATGAAATATGCTAGATTAATTAATATGTATTTCTCTTATGACTGCATTCATTCTTAAATTCCACAACATGTTAGCTGTGAACCAAAGAAACACAGTTTGCATTTTGCATTTATTCTTACTTGAGTATGAATTATATAAGATGTTACACTTATTAGATGTCAGTATTTGTGGATGACATTTCATAAGGTTGTTGTTACTAAAATCAACTTCAAAAAATAGTCCAATTTCATTATATAAATTAATTTAAAAATAAAGTTTTTCTTTTTTAAAGCTCAGGCAGGTATATTTCAAAATTCATAGTAGTAAATATCTTGGGATAAAGCAATATTTAGATAATGTCAACATCAAGCCAAATGATTATGCCAATATTGAAAATTATATACTTCTAATTATTAAAATAGAAGTATATACATTTATTATTTCCATGTTTTATTATGTAAATTTATTTTTGAGACAAATTTATTTAATGTTGATTTTCACATTAAAATATCTATAGAAATATCTTTAAATCGATCCTATAACATAATAACCTAGTACCAACCAGAAGTAAACCCATGAAAAAATATGAACATTTTTAGTGTTTTTAGTGTTTTGTTGAAATAATTTTTTCTGCATGTTTTATAAATTAAATCTTTAAATGTTCAATTTTTAAATATAAACACGAGATTTTAAACATCAGACAGTCAGATATGCAGATGGTATACCTAACACGTCAGTTAAATGAGATAGTGTTATCTTTATTTTTCATCTATTTTATACATAACTGTATAGCTGACAATTAGAATTTGGCTTGGTACATAGTATAAATCTGATATATGTTTGCTAAATTAATGCATAAATCATCTTTGAATAAATTAATTAATGTTTATATTTATTGTCAAAATAATTAATTTTAATATCTAGTCCAACTTTTAAAATATACACTCCAAGGAAATTAAAATCACATTTAAACCTGAAATTTCTAGAGGGACAATTTAATTCAAATGTTAACAGTATAGTATAGTATACATCAAAGAATATACTCTTTTGTTACCAAATATGTAGAAATGCTGGATGTAATAAAATAAACATATTTCAGAGGCCAGGATATAAAGTAGCAAAAAAACTGAAGAGAAGCTGTTCTCAGGGCACATCTCATCCCACAGCACGCTATGTAAAACCAACTGATGCTTTCAACTATGTGCATGTATAACTTTGGCAAAATAAATGAAATTCAACGCATTTTGAGTGAAGAATTATTATAAAGATGAGAAAAAAAAGAAAAAGAAAGAAGAAATACAGGAAGGAAGGGAAGGAGGGAGGAAGGGAGGGAGGAAGGAAAGGGGTACACAATATTCAAGAAAAGAATGGTAAGAAAGAGGAGCATAGGCAAACACTTCCCTTGTTTATATTTTCAGTTAAGAAAGGTGATCTTATTTCATCACACCCTGGGGAAGTGGAAATGGAAACATAATGTTTAACTTTCACCTATTAGTAATTAGACTTTATGCACAAAAAAAGTATAAAATTCTTTTAATTACATGCTTTTAGGGGTTATCTTCCTTCCTAGAACCACATACGGGCATGGGTGATCTCAGAGAACTCATTTTACCTTTTTACCTCATTACTACTATTTTACCTCATTACTACTATTTCATTCAGAATTATGTTTGTTTTTTGTATTTTTGAGTTGATTCAACCATATTATATTGGGTGCCTATCGAGTCAGAAGACTTCTGCTAACATCTATAAGGTACACAGTGACAAGGTACATTTTCTACTATCAAATAGATCTAGTCTAGATTAGGGGGATGAAAATATTCAAAGTAATAAAGTAAAAATATGATGACAATATTTTACTGGATTAGGAAAAGACTGACTATATCTAGTTCGAAAATAAAAGAGACTGTATAAAGTAGGAGTACAGAAAATTCTTCATTGAGTAAACATTTGAACTAAGTATTGAACTAAGGGAAATGATATGGAAGGTGAGTTAGAGTTTAGAAAAATGGTCCATCGCCACATTTTCTAGGGTGAGCTCCCTGTAAAGACCACAAATCTGTAATGCCTCTGCCCAGGCCAAAAGAAAACTTGTTACAGGCCAATCAGACATACAGAACCACTGGGCTCAAAATCATGGGAGAAAGTTTGTTAACGGAGAGTAAATTTAGGGACAGATTCCCAAGATAAAATGAGCACCAATAAATTTTAATACACAGGCGGAATACCCGCCAGTTGTAGCAGTAATGTAGGAACCCCACGTCTCAGAAACAGGATAAGCTGGTGAGCGTCAACGAAAGTTTCAGAAAATAAGAGAGAAAGGACTAAAGTAAGACCTTTGAATTACGTCATCAGTAGCTAGGTGGTTTGGAAAGCAATGTCAGTAGAGATTAGAGGTAATATTGTGAGGATATATTTAGTAGTAAATAATATTAAGTATGTGGTCATGCAAGGTGACAGGCACTCTTAGAAGCTTGTTCTATATAAATAACTCATTTATCCTCCAAAGGACACCGTGAAGTAATTTATATTAGTTTTCGCCATTTTCTCAATTAAGGAGATTAGGGTTTTGAGCAAAACTATGAAGTTTAGAAGCTACATGCTGAATAAAGAAGATAATAACCAAAGGAATGTCATTATTATCTATGTCGCTCATTCATTCTTTCAGCAATATTGTATGTCTGACTGCTACCATTTACTGTGGATTCAGAAATGTACATGACACATACGTCCCTGCCTCAGATGTGGGATAACAGAATTTAACATTTTATAAACAAGTAATTTATAAAATAGGGCCAAGAGATAAAATTGTCTCTGAAGCTGATAAATTTAGTGCCTTTTTCTGATTTGTCAGTGTCCATTGATACCAATGATTTAAAAAAAAAAAAAAAAGGTCTGAGCCTGTCATACAGATTATATGGCTTCAGTTTGAGAAGAGAATGCTATCCTGGTTACTTCATCCTGTATTACATGTGTTAGAAATAGCATTGTCCCAAGACACACAGGTTTCAAGTTTGATCCCCACAGGCACATAGGAGAATCAACCAAATAATGCATAAATAAGTGGAACGACAAATTCTCTCTCTCTGTCCCTCTGTCTCTCCTCTCTCTCTCTTTTTCTCTGTCTCCCCCTCTCTTTAATCAATAAGTTTAAAAAATAAAAATATTTAAAAAATAAATATATTCTCATCATGTCTATATCTAGACATTGCCTTACGAGTTTTGGCACTAAGATTATCTCCAAAAATTATAATAAAAAAATCTTAGGGGAGGCTGGTATTGATTAGTTTAGAGGTAATGAAATAGTATTAAAAAGTATAAGGCAAAATACATTCTCAGAGTTTAGAGAAAAACAATAGTGAGGGTGAACGTGCAGGGAGAGATTCACACAGGCCTGACACTTTATTGGGACTCTTCTTTAGTAGGTGAGATACCTCTCATTTGACCTGGGGAAATATGTGTGCATTTAATAGAATAACAAAAATGGAGGTGATACTTAGTATTAAGCAACATGTAAAGTTTCCAAACTCATGGTGAGAGATTAGATGACATTATATCACATTACCCAATCGCAGAAATACTTGTGGGGATTTTTGTGATTATTATTATTATCATCGGCATGATAAAACAGACAGTGGAGGTGAGAGATAGTAGACTCATTGGTTCGAGCAATTGGAAGATACAAGCTACAGGAAAAAATATCAACAAAATACCCAGGATTCTGTGCACCTTACAGTGAAATACTATGGAGGTTAGGCTGAGTAAGGTCTGAGTAGAAGCCACAATGAGACTAAGGACTGTTGGCACCAGTAAGGGGTAAGCTAAGAAGATTTACCATGAGTAAAATTAATGAGAATGAGAGTGGTAGAAAGACATGTGTATGTAGCTAGAAAAATTATTTCAGAATTAAAATACAAGAAATAGGACATTTCTGATACAGACATTTTAACATTAGTTATTTGTTGATTGCCTGGACAGTGAAGATTATTGCAATTTAAAAATTTAATAAACAATGAGATCAGAATTGTAGAAGAGTCTTCACCGTTCATTTTTAAGATTTCCAAAATGATGGCAGAGGATGTGCTGAATTTTAAAATTGGGATCCATGAGCTGAAATCATTACAAGAATTGGATGAGTATACTGGAGCTTCATACTTGGTCTCAATGAAAAAGATAATAAAAGTGGTATCAGGATGCAAACCCCATTGGCAAGGGGTTGTTGTGAGAAAGGTTCTGGTGAAAGAGAGAGTCATTAGCATTAAAAAGAAGATGGGAAGGACAGCTTACTTTGGAGAGCATTTCAAAAGATATACGACTAGAAAAATTACAATTAGTGAGAGGTTATATATGAATTGAAAAGTCAAAATGATAAAGGAGTTTGTTCATGATAAAGGTCTAATCAGGGAGCAAATCCAAAACTTAAGTGTGAGAGAATCACATCCCAATGCTCTCTATATTTATACTTTAATTTAGTACATCAAAGCAAAGGAAGAGCCATTGAAACTAGGCAACTCGCTATGCAACACAACATGTTATTGATTTTTTTTATTCAGAGATAATAAGGACATAGTATTCTGCCATGCTTTTAATAATATCTATCAATTGTTTGAACTTTGCCATTGGTATAATAAAAATTCAAATACACTCAAATAAATTTGAGGGTCCACAAAAAATAATACACAATTGTTAGTGAAGTTTATGGATTAAACCTGCCTTGAATCACAATGATCTAAATCTTGCTGTTACGAGATATTTACATTCAAGTCCATGTAAGCCATTAACAAAAGTAATCATATTCAGTATACTGTTACATAAGCTTCAAATGCATTCGCCTGGAACTTCCTGCTCACTGACTCTTAAAATGACAAAAATAAAATACTGCCATGATTGTTAATGAATGAACCTTAATACAACACTTAATATACTAAAAATAGGTTTAATTATGAATGGTAATTATTTATATTGTTCTGGAAGTAGTAGGTTATATATTAAAAGGTTAATAAGTGAAAATGGTAAAAATAGTAGAATGTTATGTAGTCTTACTACCTATTTACTTATGAGAACCAAAAGGAGCTATTATAAATGGTATAGACTTATATTTTATTGAAAACATAGATATATTTAATATCTTTCAATAAGAAAATATTAAGTGTTTCTAGAAATCAATGGCACATTCATTCATTCAAGTCAATTACTTTGTATTTCCCATAATAATTTTACACATATTTAAGTGCTAAACCTGTCCCAAACACATGCTAGTTTCCAGGAATACAGGATAATAAGAAATAGTAAAGATGACTTATTATAAATGATTACAATCTCTAACCCTTTTTATGTGAATACATTTGACAATAACAATATACTTACAAAAGCTTAAATAAATGACTATTATGTTATTTTAGTGGGATTATTTGATTCTTGTTTAAAGTAGTGACTGTTAGCCACCAAATATGCTATCCCGGGTATATATGTTGCTAATTTCTGTGCATTATGATGGTACACACTGAACAATCACAAAAGCTCAGTGGTGTGTAACAGTAAGTTTTTACGTACACTCAAGTCTCCGTAACTCAACTATGAAGGCTCTGCTTTATGTGTGTTATTTTAGGGCTTGAACTGAAAGGGCAGAAACTACGAGGATTATATTCTTCTCATGGAAGGGACAGAAGCGAACCTTATAAAGGGTAGAACACACCATGTCTTTAAAGGCCCTGGTTGAGTGTTGGCCTGTCATCACTTCGGATCATATTCTACCTGCCCAAGTATACCATGTGACCAAGCCCAACAACAATGGGGCAGGGACATATCCCTTTGTGAGAGGAACCACAAAAGTCACATGGAAAAATGCTACACATGCAAGAAGAAACAGAGATATGGGGATGAAAACACTATTTACCACTCTTTTCTGGAATAATATACAAGAAAATGTGGAATTCATTGTTTCTATGGATATGCATTTTCCGAAACAGCTCAATATAAACAGAAAGTACAAAACTTAAGACTGAGTGATCATGAAAAAAGTCATATCACAAACATTTTAGATATTTGTAAAATATTAGTAACAAGCTAGTTGAAGTTTCGGTATAGTTCTAAATTCTACACAGGATAAATACATTTTCTACAGTAGTAATTTCCAAATTATGTTGGGTGTCAGAATCACGTGGAATCTATGTTACATAAAATATTGATTTGTAGGGCTTTCCTTGGAGATTTTTATTTAACTGGTGTTAGAGGACTCAGATATGTCCATTTTTAATGGAGTCCTCAGTTGATTCTTATGTTTAACAATATTTCAAAACTACTGGTTTATTGATATACTTCACTGACGTCATGAAAATTTATTAAATTCCACCATTTTTCAAATATTTGCAAGGAGAGTTTCCATGAAATCTCTTTTTAAATAAAAAAATGGTAACTTGATACTGATTTTATAGAATCATTTTTCACAGGATGAAACTTTCTAATTTACCTGAGAAAGTTTTTTAAAAATTCGAAATCCAAATGGTGTCAGCATAGAACCTTCAATGTGAACAAAATCTGGTAAAACAATATAATTTTTGTTTAAATAAATTATATACTGTATATTGTTATTTTCATAAACATGATTAGGAAAACATTAAGCATAACTATGGTTTCCTATAAAAAGGAGGTTTAAGTTCTGCAAATTCTTCATAAACATCAATGTTTATTTTTAACATTCTGAAAGTAATTTCTATACTTCAGATAAGAGCAGTAAATTACATAAATTAAATCAAGATAAATGATATGGACATAATTACTAAAGTTGTGATCAGTTTAAAAAATCAAGATAATTTTTTCACATAATTATTTTAATCCACCAGTAATTGTGGTTCTTACATCAGTTTTATAGAGACACTCATGGGTATGGTTTTAAGAAGATGTGTACTAAGCTGTCAAGTTATAAGAAGGGAAAGCAGAAAATAAGTTTAAAGTAAATGTGATATATCAGTGAATTTACAAATAGGATACCTTATGTGTGGCACTTTGCTGGATTAGGGTGGTACATTATTGTAGAATAAAGACATTGTTCTACTCTTTTCATCCTTCCAAAGGAAAAAGTGTCATGTTGGTGATACATATTTAAGGGATAAGGTCATAGTCACAAAGTATCACGGATGTCAACCCTGCGAGCACTAAAGACCATTAATCTAGGTACCCAGTACCTGGAAGCTATGCCCGCCTGATTATCCCTACTGAATACGGCCTTTCCGTCTCAGCCCTTGAGGCAATAATAAGTCTTTTTTAGTATGCTAGAAAAATTTGGTGATATGAATAATAAAGACATTTCTGTTTTAATGATGCAGACACAAAAAATACCAACTCTCAAACAGTTCTCATTCCATGGAGAGTAAAGAAAACCAAATATCTTATTTGGTATCGTGAACACTAAGTGTTTTTCAATTTCCAGGGATTGATCCATGGACTTTGTCAAAGATGATCCGGGTAACTGAGGTAGTTATTATTTTCTCTGTATTCAAATACCCTCTTGGGAAAACTTACATTTTATAAGTTACAAAATGAAACAACTTTTTCTCTGTAATGAAAATGGCATTTTCTAAAACCACATCCAATTACTGTTTTCATTTAAATGACTTATTCTTTACCCAAATATTTCAAATTATTTAGCTGTTTGTTGTAATAATTACTATTGTTTTTAAGATTAACAATATAGTAACTAGCATTGACAAAGCACTCTCAACCCAGAGGTAGTTTCTCTGGTTCTCAGAATAATTCTGTAATTTGCAAACGAGAAGGCTGAGGCTCAGGTAGGTTAATTATACAGTCTAGGATCTAGATGCATAGTTACATCTGTTTGCAATTAAAACCATGTTCTTTTCACTCTGCCATGTTATTTCAGTGGCATTAAGACAGAATATTTATCTGCCTACATATCTGGCTGAGACATTTTTTCCAAAAGTTAGGTTCTGTATACATCAAGAAATACCAGATCAGTCAAAGAAAATGCATACATCCATAAAAAATATAATTAGCATCATGTACAGAAATATAATGCACCAGAATAATTAACATATAAATCCAAAATTGATGTATACTAGTAGGATATGTTATAGGAAATTGTGTGTACCTGCACTGAATAGGTTTAAATAAATAGAATTCAGGGGAAGTAACCATGGTCTTGCCCTCACTTCACTTTTCAGAATTTAATCCATTACTGGGAAAAAGAATTTATTAGGGATCTAAGTATTAATTATGGCTTCCAGCTCTGCCAGTGTCATATCAAAGAAAAATAATTAAATTAATCAATCTGGTAACTAAATAAATAAGATGGTAAATACAGTAGTGTGCATATTAAATTAGTATATGTCCTCATTTATGGTAAAATGTGTAATCTTGAATTGATTAGATAAAAAGTCGTTTGAGATTAGAAGGAAAAAGTGGTGGATTTCTGAACTATGAGATTATACTGGAATGTAAAATGTAAAGAAAAGAAAATTTAAAAAGAAGATTAGTGCCAGTTCTTCACTGGTGTGACTTTTTTCATTCACTAAGCAATTATATATCTTAAGGGTTCTGCTTTAAGACAAGTCCAGGAAATATAGCAGTGAATACAAAAATTGTAGAGATTTTATCAATGAATTTTTGCTCCTTTATCCACCACCACAAAACTGACATGCTTAATAGTTAAGCTACATTTTCCCTTGAATCTATATACATTTTCATTTTGGATGATTGAGTCAAACTTACTTAAATAAGGACCTACTTATTTCTACCTACATGAGAAACACTGCTTTTCATCTTTAGATTTCATTTAGATAGCTACATTTATCTTTACCTTAGGAAATAATGTGTCACTGATATAAATTTCCATGGGTATTAATTATTAACTGATAGTTTCCATGGTTGCTAAAAAACTGAAAAATAGAATCGGGGTTTTTTTATCTGTATCGAACACTATGTAGAAAATAGAATTCACAAATTTGGCAATTTATAAAAGTACATGGTTAAAAAATAAACATGATTAAAATTATTTCAAAATACTAGATACTTAGAACTCAACAAATAGATAATGGTATGAATGAGTTTTACTTGAGAAATAGTTTTTCATGGGAAATTAACATACATAGTCACTAAAATGTTGCCATTGTATAACTGGTTCTTACTTTCTAAAAATATGTAAAATCAGACAAGAGGGAAGATATAACATTTTCTGAAGAAAATCAAGTACTAGGGTCTATTTTATGCAAATATTCCAGCTGGCATCTATGAAATAATCCAGATGAAGGATCCCAGACTGCTGGAGAGAGCAAACACTTGGGAGACTGTTACCTAAATTTTATTCCCAGCAGTGCTGCCATATTACAGGGTAAGGTGTGGCAGATGACCTATTTACTTTATTTTATTTTATTTTATTTTATTTTATTTTATTTTATTTTACTTTTTACTTCAGGATCAAAATAATATTTTTATTTTCCATTAATTTGATCTGACAGATTATAACAAAGGTATTATGAAACACAATTTTGCCAGTACAAACAGCTTTATAAATAGTACATTATTGCTTTTGAACTGTGACTTGAAATCAAGTACTTCTAAAGCCATTATTGTGAGCTTTTATAACATCTGGAACGAAGAGTTAGGGATGAATTTTATATTCTCTTTTTTGCTTACCCTATTCTATAGTTATCCAGAAATTACATATATTGGTTGCAGTTAAAAAAATTTACCGAGAACTTATACAATTCAACACCAAAAAAACCAGAGTCCACTTAAAAAATGGGCAAAAGAGCTGAGTAGACACTTCTCCAAAGAGGATGTACAGATGGCCAATAGACATATGAAAAGATGCTCAACATCACTAATTATCCAAGAATTGCAAATTAAAACCGCAGTAAGATATCACCTCACACCTGTCAGAATGGCTACCATCAATAAGTCAACAA
The DNA here is from genome assembly GCA_004026545.1 of Mormoops blainvillei. Taxonomy (NCBI): domain Eukaryota; kingdom Metazoa; phylum Chordata; class Mammalia; order Chiroptera; family Mormoopidae; genus Mormoops; species Mormoops blainvillei. Next base: position 32,817 of record PVJD01006396.1, on the reverse strand, counting down.
ACATCAAGTGCTGGGGAGAATGTAGAGGAAATGGAACCTTCATGCTCTGCGATGGGAATGAAGGCTATTGCTGCAACCACTGTGGACGGTAGTAGGGAGTTGCCTTAAGAAATTAAAAGTGAAACTGACCCAGCGATTCCACTTCTGGGAATATGTCTGAAGAAGCCTGGAATACTAAATCAAAAGGATATGTGCACCCCTAAGTTCATTGCAGCATTATTTACAATAGCCAATATTTGGAACCATCCCAAGTGCCCATTAGTAGACGGGCGGTTAAAAAAGCTAAGGTACATTTACAGAATGGGATATTATTTGGCCATAAAAAAGAAGGAAAGTTAACCCTTTGCAAAAACATTGATGGACCTGGAGGATATTATGCCAAGTGAAATAAACCAGTTGTTGAAAGACAAATACCATTTGATTTCACTTATGTGTGGAATCTAATGAACAAAATAAACTAACAAACAAAATAGAGACAGACTCAGATACAGAGAACAGACTGACAGCTGTCAGAGGGGAGGTGAGTTTTGGGGCTACATGAAAAGGTGAAGGGATTAAGAAGAAAATACAGACAGACATCTGTATGGTGATTACCAGAGGGAAAAGGGGAGGTGGGGAGAGGCAGGAGAGGGTAAAAAGGGGATAAATAGTGATGGAAGGAGATTTGACTTGGGGTGGTGAACACACAATACAGTATACAGATGCTGTACTATAGAATCGTACACTTGAAACCTATATAATTTTATTAATCAATGTCACCCAATAAATTCAATAGAAATTTTTTAAAGATGTTTTTGCTTACCAAGATCAACTAGGACAATTTGATGATGGGAATGATTATTGAGATCCTATTTATAGATACGGTTTAATAAGCATGTAAACTTCATCAATTTGTGTTCATATAAAGTTATTACTACCTGCAGACTGAGGTTACATAATGAAGTAATAAGTATTTCCTTATTTTATTTCCTAAAGAATTCTGTACTTTAATGATGACTAAAGTAAGCAAAATATATTATATCATTGTCAATATCATAGGGAGTTTTAAAGATTTGAATTAATCTATACAATGTATTTACAAAAGTATTTGGAAAGAGTTCACTGTTATTAATATTAGTATTACATAAAGGTAATTATTATTACTTTTATTTATTTTTGGCTTATGCTGATCATGTTATTACCTTAGAAAGACTGTTATGATTTCTAGTTACTTTGATCCTTTGGTACTGCCCTGTTGGGATTACACAAATGTGTTTTATATTGAGTAATAGATAATGTAAACTTCAGGTCTTATTTTTTTAATCAATACATCTTTATTTTTATTTGAAGTCTATGTTTTTGGACAAAAAAGGGCACTAGAACAGAAAAGAACTTGTATTTGTAGAATGTGTCAAAGAATAGGTTCTCTTATTTCAGATCATTGCTTATGATCCCAGACAAAAAAATTAGCTGTTAAAAAAGAAAAAAAAAGACATATCTCCAGGATAATGTGAGTCATATGTTTGGCAAGATCTTCACTGACTGGTTCACAAGGGTTAATAACACCATGCAGGAAAATATTTCAGAGAATAGGTACTTTGATATAGAAACAATACCTGTGACTGCATTGATTTAAAAAAAAAATCAAGACAAATCGCAAGGAAGTAAAAGACGGCAGTTTCTGGCCTCATACGCTATAGCCAAAAGATGGATTTGAATAAGAAGCTAAGTGGACTATATATTTTAATACAAGAAGGTAAATATAATCTTAAAGTAATGCTAAGGATGATAGGATGAGATTTATAATTGCAACATCCATAGTAAGTCCCTACAGTATAACAAATGGACTTGATGTTACGAAGGTACATACTTTTATGGAAAAACAAATCTGACACTGCAAAGAGTAAAATATAGTAAAGGGCTAAAGTGAAGCCTCCCTTTTAAGTCCTGTCTCCAGCATTTCCCTCCACACCTATGTGCCAATGACACAGGGTTACTCCCCTTCTTATAATGCCCTGAGGTTTCACAATTCCAAGCATTGCTACGATATTTTCTTCTAGAGTTCACTACAGTCAGTAATGAGGTGCCCACTCCTCTTTACACTCAGGGGCTAATGCTCTGAAAGTAGTCTAATGCCCTTCCCCTGTCATAAACCAACCAACAAAAAACAAAACACAAGTAATCAACAACAATAGCAACAACAACTCCATGTAATGTTATGTAGATTCTATTTCAATTTCTAATGCATCTATAAGTCTGTCTTCGCTGCCCAATGGAGTTTCTAAGGGCCAATGTTGTAGTTACTCACTTCATGATTATTTGCATAGATATTTTAGGCAGGATAGACAGCAAGCCAAGGCAGGAAGGGGGAGGGAGATGTGTCTCTCATTAACACATGTCTCACCCACTAATTCAGCAGTTCTAAGCCTGGTCAGATAAAATTGCCAGGTGAAAATTGCCAGGTGTTCCAAAGATCACAAGAGAGACCAGGCTGAGTGCAGGAGGAGGGAAGCCTTTGAAATTCTGTGTGTGTTATTTCCGCTACCTGGGAAAGGGAGTCCTTGAAACTGTGTGTTAATCCCAAGGTCCAGAGAAAGGAGGAGGAGGGGAAGCCTTGAGGCTGGTTGCAAGCATGTAACACCTAAAACTCCAATGGATAGCATTCTCAGACTAGCCAGGTGCCTGCTTGCAGCGTTAGGCTCAAGTGTGTTTCATAAATAAACTTGCTACCCCATTTCCACTATACTTTGTGTCTCTTGCCTGAATTCATTCTTGGGAGCATGACAAGAACTGAGAAGGAGAAACCCCCTAACTTGGATCTCCCTGGTAGCAGATATGCGTCAGACACCCTGCAGACACACTGCTAAGCACCGAGGATACGGAGATGGATTGGCACATGAGAAGAACAGTGAGTTATTAAGTTTGCAGCTAAGAAAAAACATAGGTTAATGCTAGAAAAATCTTGGTAGGCCATGTTGAAGATTGGGCATTTTATCCTAAGTGAGTGAAAATTCATTGAAGTATTTTTAACATTTGAAATGCCCCAGCCAAATTTGCATTGAGTGGTGAAGAATGGACCTTTGAAAGGGAAGAGGAAACTTGACTATGGACACAGTAATTAAACAATGATTTTTAAAAAGCTATAAATCCAGAGGCGATTAACTCAAAGACCTGGGGCAGGATTGTGGCTGTATCGATGGAGTGATGTGGATGGGTTCAAGGATAAAATAGGCAGAGTTGCACATGAGCATGATTTTGTATGTGTATGTGTTGCTCCCACTGGGTGCATGTACATTTTCCTTCGTCAGCTGGGTGAACATGTAGTTATTTTTCAAGACTAATGTCAGGAAGCATGCATAAGATTCAGTTTATGGTTCACTCCAGACCTGCACACTTGAATTCTTGACAGGTCAGATCTCCCTTAGAATAAACTTTTGCAATTTCCATGATCATGCAAGTTGTTATGGCTGCTGTTACCGATACTGGCATAGGTATTGCTACCAGCTGAGGAGTCTCTGAGGCCACTTACCCTAATTCCCTTCCTTGTTTCTGTGCACACCTTACAGAGTCACACTTCACACAAATATCCTGCCACCTCTTGCCTCTAGATATGGGGCAACCCTCTTATTGCTCCAGCATGAGAACTATCAAGACTCAATAGGTGTTTCGTATACACGCCTGGAAATGATGGAGAATTATTACTCATGGTGGCAAATTTTGATAAATGGGAGATGAGAGCCAATAGACAAATGCGTCTGCCTTTTCCCTTCCCACGCTACATGGACCATCCACAAGGGCCCTGTGACAATGTCTTGGGAAATAGAGAAAGTAGCTGGTCATGAAGGTATGGCCCACTTTTGTTTTTCTTCTTTTCTGCTTCAATCTCCTTTTTCTCCCCCTCAGGAATTATACTCTTTGATAAAAAATTATCAGTGAGTTTTTGCCGTCTGTCTATTTTCTAGGGATCCTAGCCTAAGTCCCCAGTTTCTCTTCAATAAAGATCATCGTGGTTTAACTCCAAGTAGCACAGGACATGTCTCTTTTTTCCTTCTGCAGAATCTCACAGATAGGCACAATACCTATAAAATTGCGTCGTGCACATTTTACTTAATTTATCCAGCTACTTCTACTAAACTTTAAATTCTTAAAGATGTTGACACCTCTTGCACTTATATAACCCACAATATAGTAAAAATATTTTAATAGTTATTGAAAAATGAAGGACATAATACAGTCATAGAGAATACTGGGTTTGCCAAAGAGTCCTTTTTGTTTGTTTGTATGTTTTTTTTTCCTGTAAGATGGCTCTAGTAGTGCTTAGTTGCCTTTAATTTCATTTGAAACAATTTTGTTAGATTGTATAGTGACATATGATCATGCATTTAAAAACTCAAAATTGGTGAATTTTTGTGTGTCCATTTTAATATCAAAAATCGAAGAAAATAAGCAACATCTTATTATGCTTTATTATTTCAAGAAAGATAAAACACAACCGAAACACACACAAAAAAGATTTGTGCACTGTGGCGAGGTGGTGCTTTAACTAATCAAAGGTGTCAAAAAGTGGTTTGCAAAGTTTCCTGCTGGAGATTTCTCGCCGGACGATGCACCATGGTCAGGTATATGAGCTGAAGTTGATAGCAATCAAATAGACACACTGAGAACAATCAGCGTTATGCCATGTGGGAGATAGCCAACATACTCAAAATATCCAAATCATTTGCACCAGCTTGGTTATGTTAATCATTTTGATGTCTGGGTTCCATATAAGTTAAGCAAAAAAAAAAAAAAGCCTTCTGGACCATATTTCTGCATGTGGTTCCCTACTTAAATGTAATGAAAGTGTTCCATTTTAAGAACAAATTGTGATGGGCTATGAAAAGTGGATACTTTACAATAATGTGGAATGGAAAAGACCGTGGGGCAGGCAATCCGAACCACCACCAACCACACCAAAGGCTCGCCTTCATCCAGAGAAGGTGATGTTGTGAATGTGGTGGGATTGGAAGGGAGGCCTCCGTTATGAGTTCCTTCTGGGAAAATCAAACAATTGATTCCAACAAGTACTGCTCCCAATTAGACAAACTAAAAACAGCACTTGATGAAAGCACCTGGAATTGGTCAACAGAAAACACATAATCTTCCAACAGGATAATGTAAGGCCACATGTTTCTTTGAGGACCAGGCAGAAACTGTTACAGCTTGGTTGGGAAGTTCTGATTCATCCCCTACATTTACCAGTCATGGCACTTTTGGATTTCCAAATTCTCTTAATGGAAAAAAATTCAGTTCCCTGGAAGACAAAAGGTACTTGGAACCTCCTTCACTCAAAAAGATAAAAAAGTTCTGGGAGGATGGAATTATGAAGTTGCCTGAAAGATGGCAGAAGGCAGTGAAACAAAACAGTGAATATATTGTTCAGTCAAGTTATTGGTGCAAATGAAAAATGGGTCTTTTATTTTTATTTAAAAATCAAATGAACTTTTTAGCCAACCAAATAATACTTTTCAAGTTCAGGACCTACAAGTGTTTGTCAGTTATGTTTTTTAATGTTAGAAACTCAAAACTATAAATTAATCATTCTCTCCTTTTTTTTTAGTTGTTTTAATTTTTATCACACATACACACATATGCAATGCTTTCTCACTTTGAATGAAACATTAATCAAATTTATGGCATCCTGGTTCTTTTTTTTTTTCTTATTTGTCAGTCTAATTGTGCCAATGCTTTTCTCATGTAGGGAAAGTGTAAATTATTAACACTGACAGTAACATTGGCACATTCAAGAGTCTCCAGGCGTCATTAAATGTTGAAACAATATGTCAAATAGGTCACATAAAGGACTGTCAAATGCAATAAATATTTTCCAGCAATTGCAATGATATGATGATATTATTTGTTGAAGAGAAATAAAGACATTGGTGCACTATTCAAATAACTGAAAACATGTAATACAAATAACTATTCTTACCTATAGGGAAAAAATACCAAAGGGAAGATTAAAAACATTGCTGAGGTATATCAAGTCATTCTACCCAATGTGGAATCACATGTCATTCCATTTGTAACATTGATGTTATTTTTATTATTTATTATAATTTTGGCAATAGAAAATTTTCCACTACAACCAGGGCCCCCAAAAAAGTAAAGCCCTTAAAAAACTGAAATTACAATAATTTAATGTTTTCTTTTATATGCATCTTAAAAAAACCAAACAAACAAACTTCAGGCTGATTTATACATTTAATTTCTGTTTCATACTTTTTGTACTTTCCTATCTTAATGTGACATTGCAAAACTATCAAGTTACGGTCATTGTGAGCAGTTTGTTACTTTCCCATAGGTCTCTATCAGAGAACTTACTACTATCATAATTAAAATTGATGGGTATGACTTACTCATAATAATAGGTCTTCAGAGAAAGGTTAAGAATTAAACTGATACATTGTTAAATAGGAGAACAAACCACAGGGTTTTATTTTCAATATTTCAATAAAAATGTGCAAACATCTCTTTGCCTTTACATTGCTCTAGCTGTGTGAGGTCACCACATAATTTAAATAGTGATTAGAACTTAGCAATATCCAAAGTGGATGACTCATAAGCAGATCTGAGGCACTAGACTCTTTCTTTCTCAGTGTCCTTGTTTCAAAAATAAATATGGATATTATAATTTAACACCTGAGTATTATCATGAGAATCGCTCAAAAGTTATTCTAATTGTATCATAAAATTATTGTTCCTATGGTTCTACTGACACTTACCCATTGACAAAGATTCATTAAACTAGTTCAAATGGTTCTACATTTGCTGGCATTTCCTCCATCTGCTCTACAGATAAATTTTCCTGTCCTTGAATTATTTCAGTGAGGGAAAAATGAATAAATTAATGAATCAAAAAAAATCATTAGTGTCTTAAATTTTAACTGGATTAGTAGTAACTGGTTTTATTTTTCACTAAATTGGACTACTTCAAGGTGACTAAATTTTTCTATGCCTCTGGAGTCATTTTCTTATTTGTTACCTTCTTAACCAGCCCATGACAACTATAATGCAAGTGTCTATATTGACATGCCTGCAGAACAATTGGCGTTGGTGCACCTGTTTGTAAACCAAGGCACTATACTTTGCTAGGTCAGATGTTTTTCACCAATGATGTGCCAGCGAAATCATGTTCCTTCTATCTTCTCATTAGTTCGTGTTAAGTGGATTTTCTTATTTTAAAATTACATTTATTTGTTGCTACTTAGCACTTTAGTTATTAGTGTTCATTCTATGAATTTAAGTAAAATCAGAATACACTTGATATCATGATTAGACTTCTGAAAATGATAAGTCTTGATAAAGGATCATGCCTATATAAATATGAAAAACATTGTCACCTGAGTGATTTTATTTCAGTATAATTCTCTTACCTCTTTTAATAGTCTTTTCTCTTTCCTATTCTCATTTATTCTTAATTTTTAATGACAGGTAAAGGTAGATTGTAGTGATTTCAATTTCACTAAACATGTTAAAAGCCTTTTCCAAAAGAAATACTCCCCTCACTTCCACTTTGATCAGTTATTTATGTAAATGATTTTCAAAACCTGCTGTTTATAAACAGCTTCCTGTTTAATGACTATATGAAATGGACTTAGCAAAGGTCTTCTGATAAAAAAAAAAGGTACTAAAACATTAAAAAAAGATGTCTGTAGAAGTACTTGTGGTCAGACTAACATCTCCCCCAGAGCACCACTCTAGGACACGGCCCACAAGCGACAGTTGTGATTGCGGCTCAAAATATTCTCTTTTAGAGCAGAGCCACTGTTTAACCTAGAAAGTATGTGACTTGCCAAAGTTACCCACTGATTTACCTCCTGCAGACACAGAAATTGTTAATAAATAATAATTATCTAATTTTAGAAAATGTAATTATAACAGCTATAGTTACCACAGACTTTCAAAACTGCACACACTTTCTTTTTCCTGGTCCTGAATCCCACTAGTCTTTCTAGATGCTAGAAGTAATTATTTAATTTGGTCTGGTCACTATCATTCAGAGATTTTTATAGACCAGCACTTACTAAAGTATCACTATCCAACTAGTTATAATCTCAATATCACAAGTTCCACATCTCATTGAAAGTGGCTCGAAAGCTTCAGAGAATGCAGGAAACTGTGTATAAACTACCGAGTTCGTGTTTGGTCCATGCCCTCTTTCCATTCTGCAGTCGTTAGGTTTTGTACTTCCTTCTAGCACATTAGGTGATCTTTGGGTAACCAAGGATCACCCAATTGTTTAAATTCCATTTGTTTAAATCATGTTGACGAGACATGATTTTCTTTTTTGTAGCCCTAATTACGGCAAAGAGGGTCTATACCATATCCTCTTCTTGCTTTGGGCTATTTCTTTATTTGATGTAATAGGCTCCACTCGGAGCATGGAAGCAAAGTAGTGTAACTCAGCTGCCTTCCTTGGGCTTGCAGCAACCCAGGCCAAACCCTCTCATCCTTTCTGGTTCAAAGGGGAAGGCAGAGGCAGCTACTAACACGCTCTACCAGGTTTGCCTTTTCTGCCTTATTTCCATATTCTGGCATTCTTATGCACATCAGCTTAACTGCTCACCAAATTCCAGATAAGAAATGATCACTTTTCCACTATGTGAAGGGAAACACATGGCCATTTATAATGAAAGGAATGGGTCTATAATCATTGTTGTCATTGAGAGCAAAGAAGGAGTAAATGTAGAAGAAGCTAAACATTTTTGGTTGCTCGTTAAATTCAAACTTTATGAAACCCCATGAGGAAAAATGTCTTATGAGTCTATTCAGCAAAAGTAGGAGTTTGTTCTGGACTCTCTACCTTAAGGGACACTTCTCCAGAAGCAAATCTGCCCTGGTTAATGTTCTTTTCATTATTTGGCCAAAATTAATATTAATAATGGTATATACCCAAAAAGGAAACCCTAGTGCACAATTAATGGGAATGCAGACTGGTGCAGCCACAGTGGAAAGCAGTACAGAGTTACCTCGAAATATTAAAAATGGAACTGCCATATGACCCAGTGATTCCACTTCTGGGAGTATATCCAAAGAAACCCAAAACACTAATTCAAAAGAATATATATACCCCTTTGTTCATTGCAACACTATTTACAATAGCCAAGATTTGGAAGCAGCCCAAGTACCCATTAGTAGATGAGTGGATAAAAACGTTGTGGTACATTTTCGCAACACGATACTATGTGACTATGAAAAGGAAGGAAATCTTACCTTTTGAAACAGTATGGATGAATTTAGGGATTATTATGCTAAGTGAAATAAACCAGTCAGAGAAAGACAAATACAATATGATGTCACTTTTATGTGGAATCTAATGAACAAAATAAACTAACAAACAACATAGAAACAGACTCTTAGAGAACACATTGAGAACTGTCAGATGGGAGGGAGTTCGGGGACTAGATTAAAAAAGTGAAGGGATTAAGCAAAAAACAAAACAGAACAAAACAAAAAAGAAACCTAAAAATGTCATTGACAGAAAACAGTTCAGTAATTACCGGAGGGAAAATAGGGTTAGAGAGAGGTAGGAGAGGTAAAGGGAGGATAAATATTGATGGAAGGAACCGACTTTGGATGGTGAACACACAATACAATATATGGATGATGTATTATAGAAGTAACCCTAAAACCTATATAATTTTATAAACCAACGTCACCCCCAATAAATTCAATTAAAAAATAATAATGCCATATATTCAGCCATGGAGTGCAGACTTCAGAATTGTATGTTATATGAATCTTCTTACCTTTCTTATAGCTGATATTTAAGTTGATAAGATTTGGGATCTTATCTACAGTTTAACAGGGGTGAAGAATGCAAGCCTAAATTTGTCATTCTAAATACCAGAGAGAACGACATTCATAACAATAGAGATATAGCAGGACAATATCTTTAAAGTAGGGGGAAAGTTTGTAGTGATAAGATGACTCCTGATAATATTCTGATTGTCATAGTATTTAGGGAGGCTTAAATTATGGAATAAAATGCTATAATAAGAGAAATGAGTCAAATTAAATTATATATCCTGCTCAAAATAAACAATTTATGTTTAAGTGAGAAATCTTCATGCTTGTGCTTTCAAAGATGTAACAGGCAAAGATGACACAAACAAATCTAATTTCAAATATATTTTTCCCACTTTTTGCAAGTGTGGTACCATAGTGTACACTAGGTTCTTCAATTATTTAAAATAACATTATATATTGAAAATAATGTCATAAAAATACATAAAATTTTTCCATTTTGCATAATATTCATAATTTTAGTCTCTAATTTCTGTACCTAAACATTTACTGGAAAACATTAACATTGCTTTCAGTCCTTAGCTATTATAAACAATGTTATAATCAGTAGAGGATAAAAAAATTCCAAGGAGTAGAAACTCTACAGTTATAATTTGGGCTGATTTTCCAGAATGCCCTACAAAGAAATTATATTAATTTATAATCCAAATGATAATATTTGAGAGTAACTCTTCCCACACAAACTCAATAAGAGAAATGTTACCAAACTCCTTGATCTCTGCCAACCTGATAAATTAAAAAGATGATAATTCAATAAAATTTTTATATGAACTTTCTTAAATTATAGTGATATTTAATACTTTTTTCATATATTTAGGATTTTTGTGATACTTTATTAATATTCTTTGATGTATTTCTATTTGGTAATTGGACTTTTTATCTATATTTATTTTAAGTAATATTTTATGTGTTGGGAAAACTGGTCTTTTTTCTGTGATATAAATTGCACAATATTTTCTCCTGTGATCATTTATCTTTACCCATAATAACTTTTGCTTTGCTGAATGCGCATGTTCACATAGTTTGATAAAAATTTTTTGTGTGTTTTGGGATTGTAAGAAAGCTACAAAGATTCTATATACTATATAATATTGAAAGAATTTAAAAAGTAATATTCCTACAGATTTCCTTAATGTTTTTATGGTTTCATTTTTTACATTTATAAATACCTGACTAATATAGCATGTATCCCAATATAAAATAAAAGGTATGGGTCCAACCGTATTTATTTTTCCAGAGGCTAGATTATTACTTATAAACTTCTTATAAGCAAAATAAGTATTGTCATTCTTTATAAAATTAACTAGTTAAAACAATAGACTTCACACATTAAAAATGCATATATTTGAAAAAAATACCTCATTATAATAAGAACCCCAAAGATAAGGGGCTGTCATATAAAGGTAGAAATATGTTTCTAATTCTATAAGGTGGTATGATAGGAATAAGTGGAAAAGTGTACAGTGTTCTGGGAAGACAATTAAACATTAAAAATATATCTATTTTCACCAAAGCAATACTAATTAATAAACATGATCTCAAGAAATGTAATTACAGGAATTTTTACAACTAGATAAATTTATATGGAAAAATAAACAAGTATAATGAATAAAAATCTGTAAAAGAAGAATGATAAGCTTATCGAGATACTAAAGCAAGTTGGAACTATGTTATGGAGCCAAAATAAATAAAAGAGTATGGCATGTCATGTAACTAGATAGTTCAATGGAACATATTCAGAAAATTGAATAGTTCCAGAATCCCCAATGGCATTTTAAAGTATGAGAAAGGTGACAACTTGATTTGTGAAGACTAAATAGATTTTTCAGTGTTAGGTTCCTTTTCGGGGGCATGTCATTTCAGAATTATTATATTTTTATACTTTTGCGAATTTTAAAACGGATTTTTCTTTTTTAGTGGATATCAAGTCCATAAATAATTTTGAGCTACAACTAAGTACACTGTGCTGTGTTAGAAATTATTGGGGATGCAAAAATTAGATATGCTGACTATCCAATGAAAATGTTTATTTTAGGTAGGTAAGAACTGCAAAAACTCATGAATTTATATGTATAACCCCAATGCCATAAAGATATTACTGACCATGTTATTGTCAGAATTCTGAAGGTCTTCATTTTGCCAAAGCCAATTGCCATTTACATGTCTTTGCAATGTCTAGTGTCAGAGCTGCATTTGATGCAATTGAATATTCCTCCCCCTTTTGCTTATTTTTTAAAATGATGACTAAATATTTATAACATAAAACTTGCAATGTAAACCATTTTTAAGTGTACAGTTTTGGGGCATTAAATACATTCATGTTACCATGAAACCATCATCTTATCTATCTCCAGAACTTTTCCTTCTTTCAAAACTAAAAGTCTATACCCATTAAACATTAACTTTTATCCTCCAACTACTCCCAGTTTCCAGTAATCACCATTCTAATTTCTATTTCTATAAGTTCGACTACCCCAAGTATCTCAATTAGTAGAATAACACAATATTTTACCTTTTGTGTCTGGCTTATTTCACTTAGCATAATGTCTTTAAGATGTCAGAATTACCTTCCTTTTTAAGCCTGAAAAATATCTCATTGTATGTATCTATCACATTTTTCTTACCCATTCATCAATAAATAGGCACATGAGTAACTTCCACATTTGATCTCCTGTCGATAATGCTGCTATGAGAATGAGTGTACAAATATGCCTTTGAGTCCCTGACTTAAATTTTTTTGTGTTATAACTAGAAGTAAAATTCTGGATCATATAATAAGCATATTTTTAATAATTTTTAGGAACTGTCTTTCCCAGTAACTGCAACATTTTACATTTTATAACCAGCAGTGCACAAAAGTTTCAGTTTCTCCTTATCCTGGTCAGCACTTGTCATTTTGGGTTTTTTTGGATAGTACCATAATAATGGGTATAAAATAGTATCTCATGATGGTTTTAAATCTCATTTCCTTTAATGTTAGTGATGTTGAGCATCATTTCAGGTACTTATTGCCTATTCATCTAATTTCTGTAGAGGAATATCTACTTAAATCCTTTGTCTATATTTAACCTGCATTGTTTCATTTATTTGTTGTTGAGATATAGGAGTTCTTATTCTGGACATTAATCCCTTATCACATATATGATTTACAAATATTTTCTCCCATTCCATGAGCTATATTTTTTATTCTGTTGATAGTGTTCTTTGATACACAAAAGTTTTCAATTTTAAGGAACTCTAAATCATTTTTTTCTTTTGTTGTCTGAGCTTTTGGTGTCATATTCAAGATATCAATGCCAAGTTTAATATCATGAAGCTTTTCCCTTACATTTCCTTCTAAGAGTTTTATAGTTTTAGCTCTTAAGTTTAGGGTTTTATGTATTAGTAACATTTTTAATTATTAATTTGCTATTTAATAATCTTTATAATATCTCACAGTGCTTCTTGCTGTTAAAATTAAGCCTATTGTAAATATATGATGTTTCTCTTTAAGCTGTATTTGCCTGATACATATTTCTCTCTTCATTAATTTTAACTTGTTTATACTATAGTATTTTACATGTTCTCTTTACAAGAAATGCTGAAATTGTATGAGATTTATTCCATATTATTGATTTGCATTTTATATTTAATCTGTTAAATTTTTTATTCTATAGACTCAAAAGTATACATTGTATTTCTACTTTCAATACTTACCTTTAAGCCTCTACACATCAAGTTTCACTAATATTACCAAAAATATTTATTGAACTCCTAGTATTTGATGGTGTCCTTATAGGTGCTGAGTATACAGTGGGAAATAAAGCTGAAACAAATCTTAGTGTAAATTGACAATTTCTCAGAAAGAAAAGGTATGCAGAAATCATTTAGTACAAGAGCAATAGGTGTAAAAGAGAGAAAAATAAGGCAGAAAATAGCAGTAGGAAGCATAGGTAGTTTGTGTGTGATTGACACTGGTTCACAGTTACAATAGTGCAGGTTATAAGAAATTATTGTGTTCTGAATATACTTTGATAATAAAGCAGGAAGGAGGCCAATATGTTGAATGCAAGTTGTAAAACAAAAAACAAGAAAAGTCAATGATTCTTTTTAAGGATAATGGCCTAAAAAACTATAAAAAAACAACATTTTCATTAACGGGCTTAGTAAACAATGCTAGTCTGAGATGTCAATCAAACATGGAAGTGACCATATAAAGTGAACATATGTATATGCTAAGATTTAGGAAATAAGTCTAGGCTTGAAACATACTTTTAGAAACATCAGAATATAGACTATTATTAAAAGCAATCACACTTAGTATCATTACCAAGGAAATTAGTATAAATAGAAAAAAATACAGATTCAAAAACTGAACTCTGGGGCCTCGTGCTTTTTAGGCATTGAAGAGATAAGGAGGGGTATAAAAAGAAAATCAAGTATATGTGGCAGGTAGATTGAAAACTAAATGAGTGTGGAGTCTTGGTAGATAGGTAAATAAGAGGTTTAAAAGAGGAATGATCCACTTTGTCATATGTTACCAATTCATAAAGTAAAATGTGGACTGAGAATTGCCTATTTGATTAGGTAAAATGGAGGGCATTGTTGACTTTGATAAAGGAGCTTCAGATAATGGAGACACCGAATAATTTTAATGAACATAAGAAAAAATGAGAAAGTGGAAATTGGAGAAAATGGGCATAGACAATTATTTTGAACAACTTAATTGACAATTGGTCAAAATAATTGTCTATTCTCTTCCCAAACAATTTAAGAACCTCACAACCTGTTAAAAATTTAACCAATCACTCCTCCCACTTGCTATGCTCCACTTTCTTAATTCTTTAATTAGTCCATGTAATATTGACTTTATACCTACTAGTCAATTACAGTTTCCTTCATGTTGGTACTTGCTTTGCATTTTATCTTCTGTAGTTCAATTGCCCATTTACTAAATACATTTTTAAAATAATCTTTATAACAAGCATAATCTGCCATTATTTCTAATTTTAAAATGACTTTATTTCATCTTCAATTTTAAGAGATAATTTAACTTGGTGTTGACAATTATTTTTCTTGGATAATTGAAAATGTAATTTCACTTGATTCTTGCATTTGCTATTCTTATTTTGCAGTCATCTATCATTTTATAGTTGTGTACATTAATTTATTTTATTTTATTTTTATTGAATTTATTGGGGTGGAATAGTTTAATAAAATTATATTGGTTTCAGATGCACAATTCTATAACACATCATCTGTGTATTGTATTGTGTGTTCACCACCCCAAATCAAGCCTCCTTCCATCCCCATATACTAATTTCTATTTACCTTAGGAGCTCTGCACATTTATTTAATGTTAAATTAAATAATTTATTTATTTATTTAAGCTTCTTGGGATGAAGTGGGTTTTGCAGTCTGAAGATTCTTATATTTCTTGACCCTGCAAAATTATCACTCTTTTGTCATTAAAATCTTGCCTCTTTTGGTACACTCTCCCCTTCTGAAATTGCTGCATAGACAATGTTGAACTTGGCATTCATATATTTCTATTTTTGTTTCTATTTTTTTTTCTATTTTATTTGGAGTTCTTTTCAAATATATCTGTTTTTTTCAAGGTCTAGTGTTCATGCATTCTTTATTTCATTTATTTTTTTATATTTATTTATGTTATGGTATCTTGATTGGTTAAAGAGTGGTACATATGAGGTCTGTCCAGAAAGCATCCAGTCATGTAATGTGAGAAATAGGGACATTTACTGAAGAAGATACGAGATACAAGAAACATTATACATAGGATGATGATGCTTCATTCCCCTTCAAAACAGGCACCTTGGGACCTCACACAGTTCTCCCAGCATCCCTTCCACTGTTCAAAACACTGCAAAATCCATTGTTGAAATCACCATCAGGTGCCCCATTGTATTTTCCTGAATCTCATCAATGGTCTGAAATCTCTTCCCTTTCAAAGGTGATTTTAGTTTTGGGGAAAGCCAGAAGTCACAGGGCACCAAGTCTAGGCTGTAGAGGGGCTGAGTTCAACATTTCCAGGTTTTCTGCTTATTGCAGGCCTTCCAGAATATGGGTCACTTTCAACAGATGCTCAACCATCTTTGAAGCATTTGTGCCACACTTTTATTTGTGCTGCACTCATTGCATCATCCCCAAAAGCCTTCTGAGTCATCTGAACAGTTTCCATGGAGGAACATTCAAGCTTGACTCAAAATTTGATGCAGATTCATTGCTCTACTCACTCAGTCATTTCGAATATGGTGGCCACACAGTACACATACTCAGTGACATCTACTGCCCCCACTGACTAGTACAGTGAAGTCATCATTGTTCATGCATGCACATTCCAGTCCACTCTCCTTGGCTGCCATGTGACATTGATGTCACACAAACCATTCTCTTTACATTAACAATGGTTGGACTTGCAGCAGACAAACCTTATATATACAATGGAATATTAGCCATAAAAACAAATAAAATCTTACTATTTGTGACAGCATGGATGGACCTACAGGGCATAATGCTAAGTGAAAGGCAGTCACAGAAAGACAAATATCATATGATTGCACTTATATGTGTAATGTTATGAGTAAAACAAATAAAATTGAAACAGACTCATAGACATAGAACAGACTGGTGGTTACCCATAGGAGAGTGGGTTGGGGGACTGAACAAAAGAGATGAAGACATTAAGAAGTACAAACTGATCCCTGTATGGCGTGTCTCAGTTGGTTGAGCATCATCCCTCAAAGGGAAATATCACTGGTTCAATTCCCTATCAGGCCACATGCCTGGGTTGCGGACAGTCTCAGGTTGGGGCAACTGATCAATGTTTTTCTCTCACACAGTGATGTTTCTCTCTGTCTCTTTCTCCCTCCCTACCTCTCTCTCTCTAAAAATAAATAAAATTTTAAAAAATATATAAATTGACAGTTACAAAATGGTCATGGGGACATAAAATACAACATAGGTAATAATCCTATACTACTGTAATAACTATGGTGGCAGGTGGGTACTGGAACTATTGGGAGAGCTATCGGGAGAGAATACTTTTTAAAATATATGATTGTCTAACCACTATGTTATATACCAAAAACAATATAAAGCAATATTGAAAACTGAAATTGAAAAATAAAAATAAAAAAGAAATAGTTTAAGCCACTTTTAAAAAGAGACTCAGAATTATAGCCTTTCATTTAACACAGAACTGTAACTCTTTCTCACATAATAGGTCTGGCAGGCGGAGTAAGCAGCTCTGCCCACAAGGTTGTCAGGGACACAGCTTTGTTCCTCTTGTTATTCTGTCACAAACTAGGATGTCATTCTTGTTAGCATGCCTGGCAGGGTCAATGCTGGCTCACAAGCACCATATCTTTGTTCGAGATCATGGGAAGAGATGAGAAGGTGCTGGAGAATAAGTAAATCTTTTCAAGGAAGTGATAAGGAAGGTGCACAAAAAGCACCAACATTCATAATCCCAATCACAAGGCCAGTAGCTACTTCCTAAAATTTGGGCACATGGCTCTTTTCTTCCCTAGCTGCTCGAAGATCGGCCACCATCGTAAATGCACAGCAACTATGCGGGCCAGGAAGTTCATGACCAACAGACCGCTTCGGCAGGAACAAATGGTAATAGACATCCTTCGCCCTGGAAAGGCAACCGTGCCTCAGACAGAAATTTTGGAAAAACTAGCCAAAATGCACAAGAACACACCAGATGTCATCTTTGTGTTTGAGATCGGAACCCACTTTGGTGGTGGCTGGGCAATTGGCTGGGGTATGATTTAGGATTCCTTGGATTATGCAAAGAAAATTGAACCCAAACATAGACTTGCAAGACATGGCCTGTGTGAGAAGAGAAAGGCCTCAAAAAACTGAGGAAAGAACACAAGAATGGACTGAAGAAAGGAAGACTGCAAAGGCCAATGTTGGTGCCGGCAAACGCTGAGCTGGAGACTAGACAACAGAAGGAGTAAAGATTCTTCAGTGACTTTAGCTTTGGTGATGGTGCAGATTTTTCATAAGAGCATTAATAAGCCAAGTTCTTTGATGTGTAAATAAATAAATAAATAAAGTGTGTGTGTGTGTGTGTGTGTGTGTGTGTGTGTGTGTGAGAGACTTTCATTAGAAAGAAGAGGGGTTAAAGAGCGGGGAAAGAGGTGATCGGCAGAACCGTAGTCTGTACAGAATGTTAATTATCTCAAGTTTCTAGGTTGTGTGTTTATTTTTTTGTTTGTTTTTTCTGGGTCAGCTTAATTTTCCTCATGTGTTTCATTTCATTATGTGACAATTATTTTTATGTATGTTTCTCTTTAACAAAAAATTTTCCCTTCTGTGGACATCTCTGGCACCTACTGTTCTAAAAGTTTCTCTGAGAGTGGTAAGGTCCCAGAGAAATGAAAATTTCATTCTAAACTTGCAAACTTAGGGTGCTAGTGCCTTGAGGGGATATTATTTCCTTCCCGGGGCTCCAGAAAGAGGCAAGAATACTTGCTGCTACCCTAGACCAAGGAGTACAGCTTTCCTATCCCTTTATTAAGTAGATGAAGATACAACTTATTTTATAAATAGAGGCAATTATGCTTGGATAATATGTGTAAACTAATACTTATCCTGGGAAAACTACTGTGTATGATTACCTGCTGGCTCCCTTAAAACCCAGATCTATAAAAGTTCTCAGTTCTAACTCCCCGAATCACATATACCCAAGTCTTCCAAAAATGTATCTGAAAGGCAAGCATAGCTTTTGAGGGTGGAAGCGCATGTAGCTGTGTGGAGGGCAGGACCAGAGCCCCTGCCATAAAGCACATAAGCAATGTCTATGACTACTGTCAGGTTGCCTGCCTGTAAGAAAACCAAGTGTCTAAAGGGCACCCTGGGGAGTGCCCTGAGGGAAACCTTCTTCACAAACGCTGTGCTTCCTGGAATCCGTGCCTAGATTTTCTTGTATCAAACTAATTCCATCAAATTATAAAACATTTTCCTATATTTTCTCACTGAGACACCCAGGTTTTTAATAAATACAGACTATATTTTTTAATTTTTCATAAAACTCATAATTAATATAAGCTATAAAGGTATTTGCTAGATAGACTCTGCAAGAAGAGGACCAGGATTTCAATGACAAGAGTGATCAAAAGGAGGTGAAATGAGCAGGGGGGTCAAGGATGGCCCCAGTGTGGTCAGGGATATAAAGGCAAAATACTGCAGCCTTTTCTTTGGGATATTACCTGAGTACTGGCCTCATTGTGAAAAGAAAATGAGAAAAACAATTTCCAGAAAATTCAAGTGACTGCCTGAAAATCCCACGTGTCATATTTCCTTGATTTTATGATACAGTTAATATAAAATCAGTCATTGATATAATAACCCAATAAACAATAATAAGTGACAATGATATTTTAAAATTTATCTTCAGATATACAAATATGCAATTTTTTTTGTAAATAATAGACTGCACTTTGAACTTCTGTCTGCAAAAATATTCTTGTAATCGCTCTTGAATAAGAATAAATCCTGATAAAGTCTGAGGATATGTTCTTGTCTTTTTTTTAAAAAATAGTGATAAAAAGTACATGAATAGGCAGTTTCCATTCCATTTCCCTTTAGCCCTCGATTCAGTTGTCAGACATACTCGCTCATCTTCTTTCCAAGGATACTTGACTCACAAAATAATAGGAGTCCCAGTTTCTTTCCTTCCATGTGGCATGCACCAAAAATCCAGCCTACCAACTGTGTCAGCACTGAGGCGGCATGTGTATGTGGGTGGGGGTGTGAGTGTGTGCACAAGCTCTCCCTGAGTATGTGGTGTGGGTCTGTATGTGTGTGCACTTACATAAGAAACAGAGGGTCAATGTTGAGATGAATCGAGTGCTTTCTTAATACTGCAGGAAGTTGAATGTTTCCAGGTCACTATTTGGTGACATAGCCATGCAGTTGAGATGTGGTATGTTGGCACTACTGACTATTTTAAGTATAAGCATATTTGGTCTTGTTGATTTAAACATTATCCTGGGAATATGCATGAGAGGCAGATAATAAAGAATGATAGGCTTATAGTGACACAATGAATATGTGTAAGAGGGAAACTCTAAGAGACGGACTATTTAAAAACATAACATATCTATAAGACAAAGTGAGTAATAGGAATTGCATGTCAGAGAGAGTTAGAGTATGAAAGACAGGTGCATACAAAAATCAGGCTGCAGGTGTCAGAAATGGAATACATGTGGACAGCAGCACAAATGAGGAGCAAACAGTACAAGAAATAAGGTGAAAACAGAAAAATAGGAATGTTTTAGTGTTAGAATGTTTTAGCGTTAAAGAAGACAGGGGCTAGGCAAAAAAAAAATGTAACTTTATGAAATTTATTTTTATAACCACGACTTTTCAGACTAAAAAATATAAACAAAGGAATGATTTCTTTTGTGATAAGAGTAATTAAGTTAAATTGGATGGGGAATTTTTAGAAAACATAATTTTAGAAGTGGCAAACACAAAAACAAAAATACAGTATTTTACTCTCTATATTCATTTTCAATCACCCAAAATAATGGGAAGGTGTGATAGAAGCAAAAAAATACTGAATTTCTTTCCAGTATTTACATATATACATAGTTGAAACATTTGATTTGGAAAAGCAGCATTCTGCCTTAGCTTACTAGTGTGAAAGACATTTGACGCCATCCTTCCAGTGGCCTAGGAAATAAACCTCCACGAGAGCTTGATGCCCTGTCTCACTGCTCCTAAAAATTATCTCTACATCCATGTAAAATGCAGCCCTACTGTGTGTTTTCTTTTCTCTATTCCCAAAACACCTTTCATTCTTCAAGATCCAGCTCTGTGTTTTATGCACCATTACATCTTCGGAGGCAAAGAATTAATGAAGGGAAGAGGGTGGAAATCCCACTTTAGGTCTTGGAACTGAAGGTTTTTGCCTTGGACCTTGAGATAGATTTGCCCAGGAAGTGCTGGCCACATATTAGATACCCTGGATACAAAATCGTCATTCCTGGACACCTGTACACATCTGCCCTGTTAACCGGTGTCTTGGATGGCTGTTTACTCTTTAGACCAAGCCTCTGTTCACAAGCATGGGCAAATGTGGGAGGCTTTACCCCTTCATAATTTCAGAGATTGTATTATAACAATATTCAATCTTCAACCTTGCAGAATTTATAAACAAACTTGTTTACAATAAAAAATTGAGTAAAACTGAGTGAAATTAATCACATTAGTGAGACATGAACTCTTGATTTTCTTCTCATGATTTTTACATGTAGGTAAAGGGAAATATATGCCAATGAATTATTAACTTGGAACCACTCTGAAATATTATATATTCATATATTCAACAAATTATTTTTGACAGCATATTATATGCCAGGTAACCTTCTAGGAAGTTTTGGTATACGGCCATGAAAAGAATAACTTGATCTTCTATAAAGAAAGAAAAATGATAGACATTTAGCAGACTAGTATGTTTTTTGTTTAAATTAAGAAATACGGTTTTTCAGCTTCTATCATTACAGACTATAAAATTTATATTTAATACATAATAAAAATAAATGCTTTCAACAATTTTTACTTTTCGCAAATACCATAATCAACTAACAGAATTTTTAAAGAACAAGATCATGACTTTTAAATGACATTGTAAAAAAGGTGTAATTCAAAAGGTTTGGAGGTACCCAGGAGATAGGAAGCTAAGTCTCTAGACTCCTTTGATACTAGGGAAGCAACGAAACCATCAAGACCTTTTTTATTATGTACTATAATATCTCAAGTTGAACTACTACAAAAACAATTACAGATTCCTAAGAAGAAAAAGACAAGATAAGAAAAATAATTCGGTCATAGCTATAAGTTTTGCAGAGTAATTATCACATTTAAAATGCAGTATCCTAAGGCAATATTACTAAAGCAAATAGGTACTAAAATCACCTTCGGTATTTCAAAATCAAATCTCATCTCAATTTTAAATTTATATATAGTGCAGTGACTGCACAATGAACTTCCTTCTCCCATGCGGTGTAGCAATTGTAGGGCTATGCACTAAATAATGCACTGATCAATTTCATATGGATGCAACTATTTTTCTTCATTTTGTCAGTTTCCTGCTTGGTGTTACTTCTCTAAGCTTATTCTGGAATGTGGTCATGTCAGTAATATTTAAAGGCACAAAGAGTTTGTTTCATTATTTAAAAAGAATATGTGTCCCTTTTTAAAAACAAGCAAATTCTTATGCAAATATCATTTGACTTTAGGATTTTTTCTTTTCCTTTTGTCTTTTTTTTTCTTTCTTTCCTTTCTCTCTCTCTCTCTCTCCTTTTTTCTTCTCTCCTCCTTTCCCTCTTGACTTCTTTTTCCCACTTTTCTTGTTCTTTGTCCTTTAAGTTAGCATTATCAGTATTATTCTCATAAATCCCTGTCACTCCATCTCTATTATCTCACCTACGGTTTATATTTATCATAATAGGCCTCGAAAGATTCTGTGCCCTTACTTTCTCTACTGCTATATTGTACACCTTCCCTATGTGTGTACCTAGTAATTTTCACTTTAAGTTTTTGGCTATGTTTACTGCAGGAAGCAAGCTATCTTTTATTCCCTCACCATTCTTTGCCATAAATAAAGTATTAGCTCCCGGAGAAAAGAACTAGCATGTGCAGGTGGAGACTCAATTTCAGAAGTGTGCATGTCATTAATAGTATAAGAATAAATGTAATACGAGTAAACAATCTCTTCTAGAATATCTTCCCTCTCCTCTGTGTACAGCAGAAGACAGTCAAGGACAATAAATTCTGACAGGAACCAGATGAGAAAGAAAAAAAAAAAAGAAGAGGAAGAGAGGGAAAGAAATTTAAGGAAAGATATGCTGGAAATTTGTTTTCATCCATTTTCCTTTCTAAAACAATAACTAAGCTTTTTTGCTCTAAAGTCAACCTGTTGCAACAACCCTAAGTTAATAGACCATGGAGGACATCCCCTTATACCACCTTTGGCCTTTGAGTTTTAAAGATTTAAGTTTGTGTAGCAGGATAAGGGTAAGAAGAGAGGCGGGTGACTTAGATGAAAGAAGAGGAGTGGTCAGACGCAGGGTAAAATTCCTTAGACTACAAGTCCAAGACTTGGACCAACATCCCATGACTCTACCATTGGCAGTAAGTTAGACACTACCACAAAATGTCCCAAAGATGACAACCCCTACATGGGGAAAGGGCGTGTACATGGTGTGGAAGCAGGTTATCAAGCCCATGATCTCAGATGCATTTGTGAATCAGTAAGTGAAAAGTACAGTGCCCAATAGATGGAAAACATTCTCAAATGGCAAAAGCAGCACTGGTGATTACAGCAACCAGTTAATTCTAAATACTAAGCCCACGTAGTCAGAGTGAGAACCTGAAACTCCACACAACTTGTGGTAGGCAGAAAACACCCTCCTTTCCAGTAATGCCCGTGTCAGGATTCCTGACAACTGTGCACATATCACTTTACATGGCATAGGGCAATTAAGGTTGCAGATAGAACTAAAGGCTGTTCATCACTTGAACTTAAAATAAGATTGTCCAGGTGGACTCATTGTAATCACAAGGCTTCTTAAAAGTAGAAGAGGGAGGCAGAATAGATCAGGGTGAAGGGGTGAGAAAAGAAATCAGCCTGCCATTAGTTTAAAAATGGAAAAGGTCCATGAATCAAGAAATGCCAGCAGTCTCCAAATGCTGGAAAAGTCAAGGAAACAGATTCTCCCCTAGAGCCTCAAAAGGGAGGTAGCCCTGTCAACACCTTAATTTTGGACCCATGAAACTGCGATGGGCCTTGGATCTGCATAACCATAAGGTAATTTTTGCTGTTGTTTGAAACCAGTCAGTTTATTGTAATTTGTTATAGCAGAATAGAAAACAAATACCTCAAAGAAAAAAACAAAGTAGGGGAGAAATTGAAAATTTTCTATTAGTCTTCACCATCACTTCTGATTCATAAAAACAGGAAAAGAAATATCACATATATGCAAGTATTATATTGCCCACTCAGAGCTACTTTATAAATTCCATCAAAAATAGTCATCACTCAGATGTAAAAGCCTTACCTAATGTAGACTCCCACAAACATAACTCTGTAGAACCAACAGCTCAAATGTTTAGATTAAATGTATGTGGATCTAATGAAGACAAAAATTGTCTACGGCAAACAAAATGTTTTGTGCGTGTGTCCTGAAAAGATTTACAGTGGAACGTTAAACCTCTGGAAGCTGAGGCCCTGTCCACTGGAGCTTCAAGCGCTTGACAAGGCTCAGCCTGACTCAGCAACCAGGGTCAGCTTCCTGACTGACCTCGTCAAGGCTGAAAGCCACCCTGGGGAGCCACTTTATTGCTCAACTATCAACTGCAGAGAGCTGAGCGATATCTTGCAAATGCCACATAATAAGGAGATTTGGTTTTAGAGGGCGGCTGTTACTTGGACAGGAACTACAGAAATCCTGTGTTTATAGGGGATCAAATTCTCAGCAAGTAAAGCTTTTAGTTACCACCTCCTAAATATAAAAGAAAAGTGAAATACTCTGCACTTTCCCGCAATATGTTTTTCCTTCCTGTCAGGTTCTGCCTAAAATACAGGCTAGTGGCTAAAGTTAAACTACATTCAGGTGATAGCACTGGCAGAGGACCACAGGTAATCAAGTCCTATCTGGAGCAGAGCCGCTCAGCAGCAAATCCTGGCACCTGCTGCTTTATATACAATATTGCACATCCCATAGGCATGAGCCAAAAGTGAGAGAAATATTTGCTTAGGTCTGAGTGCATTCGCTCATAAACTGGTGTTTAGAAAAAAAAAAAAATCTCTGTGAACTGAGATAAAATGGCTGTGATATAATTTTATCATATAAACGATGGAATATTTATCACACATTACATACAGTTTCATTTCATTTTTATACGGAAAAAGTAACATTTACTTTACCCAAATCTATTTCATGTTTCACTTTCATCAAATTGAGGGCATGGTAGAATCACATCCTTAAGAGCAGAGGAGAGCCACTCAGTGTCATTCTGCTGATCCTCTCCAGCACAACGCAATTGAACTACCTTTTTCAAAAGTGGAGAAAGAGAACCCATAGAAATGTTTTTCTTTGCAAGGAGGAAATAGAAGTCGTCCTCTGTTGGGAAAAACTAATAGTGTAAATCCCCCTCACATAAGAACACAAACACTTTATTCTTTGAAGAGAATACTAGATAATGGGTAAGGTTTAGGTATCCATTCTATACTATTTATGGGTTCACACAGGGCCTTGAGTCCAATTTCAATTACATGCAAGGAAGGTCTAATCTTGCAGACTGTTAACTCAGCAGCCTTCCTAAGTAGCCCCAGGGGTTCACCAGTTTGTACACTCTTCACATCAAAGCTTGCATCAACATAACAGTTATTACTCTGTACCAATGGGGGCAATTACCTCTTATTTGAAAATTTTCTTTCAGGTGACTAGGGAATGAAAAATCTGTTAACACAGACACAAAAAAGCTATATATATATATTATGATATATATAATATATATATATAAGTTATATATATAATATATATATAACCACTCAGTATAGGATTGCTATTTAAAGATATATATTATTCAGTGAGGATGGATTAGCCTTCAAGATACAGTTGAATTAAATGCCTATTAGTTGTCATGTTTTATTAGTGCAATTAGAGAAACATGAAATCTATAAACTTCTGAAAATATAATACATAACCAGGTATAGTGCAAAGTCTAAAACCAGTGAATTATTGCAGAAGGTAACTCTCTATATGAAAGAATATATGTCATTTCACATGAAATTGATCTTCAGTTGATGATCCAACCAAAGACTAGAATACCTTTTCAGGCACATGGATAAACAATGATTCTTTTCTATATATGTTTTTCATTATCCAATGTTAGTAGAAAACACTATTGCATTTCAGTTTATACACAGCTAAGTAAATAGTATTTAATTTGAAATAAATAAAAAATTATTTAATTTTTTAAATAAAAATTATTTAAATTGAAAAAGGATACCTTTTTCAATGAGCAAAAACACAGAGACTTAGATTGCTAAGGAAAATGATCCAGTGGAATAATTTGTTCCTTTTGTCCAGACAGACCCTGCATGAATAAAAATGGGAAAAATGCCTAACAAATACATATCTTTAAAGGCTTTATTTTTGGAGCAGTTAGGTTCACAGCAAAATTGAGAAGATGGTAAATATTTCGATAATAATCATGGGTAGATAAAAAACAAACAAGTAAACAGATGTGATAATGCCTTCCCAACTATGGTTTCTCACACCTAGAAATCAAATCTATTTGGACAAATTCATATATAATTTTTGGCACACAAAATAGTTTTAGTTTCAATATATGAAAAATATTTGAGTCACTACATTAATTTACTGAGGATTTAATATAGCCTATTAAAAAGTTATATTGTGTATATGTGTCTAACAGATTTGTTTTCACTATCACACAAACATCAAGAAGGAACATGTGCAGTTAGAAGGAGCCCCGGTGTTTACATTTAGTGTTGAAAGACTGTGATCACCCTGGAGATAATCTTCACAGAAAGGCCTTACTTATCTAAACAAAGCTCTGAACCAGGGGACTTCAGTACTGCATCTGCAAGGGGGTGAGGCAGCACAGCAAAATAAATTTTTCATCAACAATTGGAATTCTAGGGGCCTCTTCTTAAAATTTCTAATACCCACCCTGTCCAGCATCTACTCTGTGATCTGAAAGATAGAAAATAATGTACTGTCAACCAATCTGGGTAGGTTAGTTCTGTATCTTATTCTGTTTCTTTGGAGAACCCTGACTAATACGCCCTCAGTGTCACTTTATTTTGCTCTCCATCGCTCTTGATATACAGGATAAAACAGAAAGCTCTGATCAGAGAGCAGAGGAATCTGGTGCTGTGTGAGAACACTGGATTTGGTCTCGAGATGAAAGGAGAGTGGCTCTGTAAGGCTCTGTAAGGTTCATGGTTGTCATGAGGAAGTTGAGTCTAGCCCGGGCACAGATATTTATTAGACCGTCTTGCCAAATTTATTAAATATAGGTTTAAAGCTTTTCTAAAAGATTATTGAAATAATATTAGAATACTGTTAAATATTAACAGAATTGAAAGATGTATTAACCATATGGACACAAAATTTAATACAATCAGAATAAACAGATACACAATTTAAAATCTCCACCCCCTTTGTCTTTTCACATTTTTACTTTAAATCAATTAGAATTTTTCTCCAGGTAGAATAATTCATCCTTCCCACTGAAATGGATAAAATATACCTTCTGTAGTGTTAATGAGGTTTAATGACCTTTAACAGGAATCTCTTTTTCCCTTTTATATATATGTACGCACATACACACACTTTAGGCAGTTTAAAATCTAATGTTGGATTTAAAATATTAGATGCTAAAATTCATTATAAATTCATAGCATCACCCAGTTTTTTTTTATATTTTATTGAGTATGCCATTACAGTTGTCCTATTTTTTCCCCCTTTATCCCCTCCACCTGCACCCCATTTCATCATCCCCATACCCCTTAGTCCATGTCCATGGGCTTCACACACCAGTTCTTTGGCTTCTTAATTTCCCACACTACTCCCAGCCTCCCCCGGCCTACTTATTTATTTATTTATTTTTGGTCAACATTTTCCCACCACCACATTCCCCAGCCCCACATTTATTTATTGTCAGGGCTAAACTGCATGGAATATTAAAAATAAGAAGATTCTTGTAAAGAAAATAATTGCAAAATGACAGTTGGGTTGTTTGCTAAGGGGTATAGATTGTATGTAGTAAAATGAAAGAAAATTAGGAAGGGATGAGAGATGGTCTAATGACCGCCAAGCATTCCTTTTTAAAAAGTAAATGTGATATATTTGATTTATCCAGCAGACAAAACAGAGGCTTACAACATTTTTTAAGATTCTTTACCAAGGCCAAATGGAGCTTCTTTACATCAAACTATCACCCTAAATGGATGGAGGTTTCTTGTTCTGGTGAACATCCACAATTGTTTATTCTTTAATAACATGAGTTATGAGGAAATAAAACAATCTGCCTATATTAATAAATTTTAGATGTTTAGAATAAAAGCCTACAAAATGCTGCGGATTTCTCCTTGATAAATTCAGTATCAAAATAATGTGCATTTCCACAAGTTATTTGTTTGAAGAAGAATGACACAGCAATCTGCCAGGTGAATTTGCATCTTCCTATGTTGTCACGAAAGACAGTTATTAGAAGAGGAAGGTAGGTCTTGGGTTGTTGCCAAGGAAGGACAAAGGATCTCTTCTTTTTGGTGAAATCTTCCTTTTTTCATCTTTTAGTACTATTTTTATTTAAAATAAACATAGATCTGGGTCTATTGAAATTTAGAGGCATAAATCAAAAGAAATATGTTAAACTCAGCTGAAAGATGCAGTTTAAAGGGGTTTCAAGTGCAATGTGTTGGTGGGAGTCTGAAAATGAAGTGCGGGGATGGAAGAAGCTATGAGTGAAGCTCTTACTCTGTTCTCATTATTCTCTTTAAGTAGAAGAAGCTTTCTCAGTGTAACAGCACTGACTTAGATTCACCCACTCACCCACTGCACAGCAGGAAGAATGAAATGGCTTATGGAATTAGTTAGTTTAGAAGTAAAGGGAGGGCACATGTTGACCCTTCCTCACTCTCAGTAGCAAGTCACCCACATGAAACATGATCTGTCCTTCCCCTCCAGGTGCAGGGTCTGCCCTTGAAAGACGTCTGTATCAGCCTAACCCTGATAGAAATGCAAATCACAAACCTAGGATTCAGTACTAGGGAAACTATTCACCAATATCAACTTGCTCTCTAATCACATATATTTTGTCATTATTTTTCAACTAGTTTAGCATTTGTGTGAAGTACAGTCTATTAATTGAGCCTCTTTTTACTTCAACATGTGGTATATAGCTGAAAACTATGAAAAATATTATATATAGGGAGGGTCAGATATGTAGGGAGAATACGGAGGATCAAAATGAACATTACAGAAAGATTTTTGATG
The DNA here is from genome assembly GCA_004026545.1 of Mormoops blainvillei. Lineage (NCBI taxonomy): Eukaryota > Metazoa > Chordata > Mammalia > Chiroptera > Mormoopidae > Mormoops > Mormoops blainvillei. The sequence goes on along the minus strand of PVJD01006396.1, from coordinate 3,937 downwards.
AATTAGGGCACATGTGTGGGGTCTAGAGACTTTTTATGTGGGTGAGGCAATTTGAATTTGCTGAAATATTTGGTGAAATATTACATATTTCAAGCCATGAGACCGTTTAACACAACTATATAGAGGCATACTTGTTACAGTTTAGCTCTTACATGTTGACCTGGCCATACAGGGATTTTAAATAAATACAGCATTGCTTGTCACCTAAGAAATAAGGCCAAAGTAATTTCTGAAATTCATATTCTAAAGGAAAAGAACCAAATGGAGATACATGAGAGGAGAATCAGGAAATATTTTAATATATTGGAATCAGATCTGTATTCAAAACTGGTTGAAATTTCTTAACTCAAGAAATTGGAAGTAAGTAAGATTCATTGTCATTACTGAATAGTTTGTTGAGTTCCCCAAGACAAAATTTCGTAGGTTATGTTACTGGTATAGGTCACTAAGAAAAAGGCAAGTAAAATAGAGAATCATTTTGTAAATGTTACTGGCCTTGTATGTATCATGGAAGAAAAAGATCGAAATTAAGAAGCATACAAAACAGTTATTCTGAGAAGTCTTTCTGAAATGCATGAATGAGAGGTGGAAAGAAAAATATATTGGGTTGGCCAAAAAGTCCATATTTTTTTTCTCTAAAAGACACATTTTTCATTTTTGTCAATAATTTATTAATTTGGATATTTTGAGTATGTCAGCTTTCTCCCACATGGTATAACATTGATTGTTGCAATCGATGTCTCCATTTGGTTGCTATCAGCTTCAGGTATTTTGCTCGACCATGGATCATAGTCCAAAGAGAAATCCCCAGCATGAAACTTTACCAACTAGTTTTGACATGTTCAGTTAGTCACGGCACCCTCTCCATACACTGCACCAATCTTACTTTTGCATTTCAGTTGCATTTTTACCTTTCTTGAAATAGTAAAGCATAATATTCCAAAAATGTTGCTTATTTTCTCCATCTTCAATATTAAAATGAATACACAAAAATTCACCAAATTTGATGTTTTTAAATGTACTCTGATATGATGGCTGTCACAATACAAGCTAATAAAATTGTTTTGAATAACAATTCAAATTCTAAGTGTTACTAGAGCCATCTTATGGGAAAAAACAGATTAACTTTTTGGCCAACCCAATATAATAGACATACTACACTGCCGCCAGAAAAGAGAAAGTAACAATAGAAATGCAGCCTGCCATACGTCATAAAATGAAGAAACATTTTATATATTGCTATGATATAATGAAAGTAGATAAAACAAAAAGTACACAATAGTGTGGACAGTGAAATGATATAGTGATTACTCCTAAAGCTGGGAAATATCTTTGGGACCGTGCGTGAGAAATTGATAAACTTGGGAAGAAAAGTGAATGCCTGAATGAAAAGGAAGAGAATGAGTCTTTTCACTGTATATATTTTTATACTCTTTGATTTGTGTATGAATGTGTACTGAAAATAAATACACATTCTTAAAGAATCCATACAAAAAATGTTAGAAATAATAAACAGGTTCAGCAAGTTTGCAAAGTTCAAAATCAACAATAAAAAATCAGGCGCATTTTTATACACTAACAGCAAATAATTCAAAAAAGAAATTAAGAAACAATCTCATATGTTTCTGAACATATGTCTTTATGTTCATTTTAACATGAAATAATGTCCTGATATTATTTGTCCCGATAGTATTGTCCTGTGCGGTCTCTAGGGCAGGGTGTGACAGGGAGGAACAGGAGGAGGCAGACAGAGATCTGTTGTGGCTGTGACGGGCATGTGGGTGTTGCCTCTTCTGGCGCCTCTACCCACAGGGTCACAGAAACCAGTAATCTGTTCATCAGTTTCAACAACTGCTGCCACAATAGCCCCACAGCCAAGGACCACCCAGGAGGATGGCAGTGTCCTGAAGTCCACAGCCTTCTGGGCCTGCTCACGATGGCTCTATCACCATCCTCTTGCTAAAAGACTTAAGCCAAGAAACATCTCCACTTTCCTATCTCATTTTTTAAAACCCAATCAAAATGCCATTTAGAAGTCCAATGTAGCAAGGTGAAAAATAGATTTTTATCAAACCTGCTAATTCCATTCCTTATATCATTAGCACAAAGAATGTTAAAAATCCCACATTTGACTAATTTTAAGAGTGTAGGAAATACTTGTCTACATAGTGGATGACAGTATTTAATCTTCTGGAGTTTCATGTACAGGAGTGAAGAGAAAAGCATCCAAAATTAATATGCGAGTTTATTAAATGTGGCTTAAGAGATATGAAGATATAGAACTCTACCTTGAAAATAAAGTTTCACCTTGATTAAGAGAAAAAGAATAGAGCGTAAAACGGAAATTGGAGGTAGGAGGGAGGTTGTTTGGTTTTTGTTAATTAAATCTATAAGACTATAAAGCAATTTAAAAAATCTGTAGTATAAAACACTTCCATGATTCTCTTTTGTACATTGGAAGGAATCTCTGGGTGTTATTGTAAATCTCTGTATTTCTTGAACAGTACTAATTTAATGATGATATACTATATAAAAGGTTTACATTGTCATGTTCTCAATGTTTACCTTTCCTCTGGGCTTTGAATTTGACTTTTTATTTTACTTTCTATGTAGTAAGTGACATGTGCTAAGCCAATGATGGATAGCAGACTATTGCAAATTCAAGAATAATGAGTATATCTTGTTTACATACTTGTAAAGTCAAAGGGAAGGCATTTCCTATCACACTCTGATGTCAACTAAATCTTAAAATGCTTTTTATTTCCACATCTGTTCAGTAATTTTTCAATTAAAAATTATGTTTGAAGTTACATTTGACAAATATTGAAATTAAGAGGCAAGCATTTAAAGGAGCCAAAATATGTAAATCAGTTGTTTATGAAATGAAGACAACAAGCTCAAATACATTAAAATTATATAGTTTTAGTTAGAACTTGATCTTAAGGCTAAAGTGGGCTTTATCTGGAAAGCAAATCTTTTACAACTTCTTCAAAGCATTGAAACATTTTTGAAACTATACGGTCTATAACTTTTTTGGTTTAAATGGCCACATGCTGATTAGATATTCTAGTATCCAATATGGCCATAGTTGTCTTAATAACCGAAGTCAAATTTTTGCCATCTTTGGAAAGCTTTCTAGTGACAACCAGATCCAACAGATCTTAGGACATTATGTGTGTAAATGAATGTTCCCCTTTGCTTCGTATCTGAGCACCATAACTCCGTTTTTGGTTATAATTCGTATTTGTGTATTTATGTTTTGATTTATAGGAGCTTCTCATGTTATGGAACTGGTGTGTACTGAGGACCGTGAATTTCACATGCACCTCTCAGAACCCGTCCCCCATAGGTAGGACATGATTGTTAGAGCGTGCTTGATTTTGGGCATTTCCGCTGGTCTCTATGGAGGGCTAGAACCACCCGGAAATGACTATGTCTCTTCCCTCAGATGAGTTAGGCTTTGATAAAATCCCAGTAGGTCACAACCACACCTTGTAAGAAGAACAATGTACCCTAGCGAATTTCGTAATGGTTCTTTTCCCCCTTCTTCAGCTGGAAGTGTGAGGGAATTTTTCTTCACTATTCACTCTGAGAACCTGCTAAAACTGCAGCAGGTAAAACACACAAATGTGTGCACCCCCCCCCCCATGCACACCGTGACTTGCCCCCCTCGAGTTTTCAAGTCTCAGAGTTGTCCACACCGAGCCTCCACATATTAATTTGCAGTTCAGGTTTCTCTACCTATCCCACCTCCACCCCAGTTCCGCAACTAGGTTCCCATGAATGTTTCATCTTGTTGATTGCTACTTTAGTAAATTGTCTCTTTTTACGCACATTAGTCTCTCTAATTGGGGACCAAGGGGTAGCATTTCCTCCTGTAACTTTACTTCTCTTATGGGTCTAAGAAAAGTTAGTGATTTTCGGTTTGCTTGGCTGT
>PVJD01006395.1:0-99118 GCA_004026545.1 Mormoops blainvillei | reverse complement strand
CTCCCACCTCTGTAAGCCCCTTCGGCGCCAAATCTATACCTCCCAAGACCCTTCCCCCACTTGGCCCAGCATAAAAGGAATGCGGGGCTATTGTTCTGGGCTCAGAATTTGGAGTTTGTCTCCTCTGGGCCCGTGCACGTAAATAAAGATCGTGCTCCTAACCCCTCAGTGTCTGGTCGCTTCATTTTTTTCTGTAACACCAGAAGAAGAGGAAGAGCAAGAAATTGAAAACTTATTTGAAAAAATAATGAAAGAAAACTTCCCTAATTTGGTGAAGGAAATAGATATACAAGTCCAGGAACCTCAGAGAGTCCCAAACAAGATGGGTGCCAAGAGGCCCACTGCAAGACACATAATAATTCAAATGCCAAAAGTTGAAGATAAAGAGAGAATCTTAAAAAAAGCAAGAGAAAAGCAGATAGTTACCTACAAAGTAGTTCCTATAAGACTGCCAGCTGACTTCTCAAAAGAAACTTTGCAAGCTAGAAGGTACTGGCAAGAAGTACTCAAAGTGATGATAAGCAAGGACCTACAACCTAGATAATTCTATCCAGCAAAGCTATCATTTAGAATTAAAGAGCAGATAAAGAGCTTCCCAAACAAGGTAAAACTAAAAGAGTTCATCATCATTGGGCCATTATTGTATGAAATATTAAAGGGAATTACATAAAAAAAATCAAAACTATGAACATTAAGATAGCAATAAATTCACAACTGTCAACAACTGAATCTAACAAACAAGCTAAGCAAACAAGTAGAACAGAAACAGAATCATAGATATGGAGATCATTTGGAGGGATATCAATTGGGAGGGTGAAAGGGGAGAATGGGGGAAAAGGTGCTGAGATTAAGTACAATTGGTAGGTACAAAGTAGACAGGGGTATGTTAAGAACTGTATAGCAAATGGAGTAGCCAAGGAATTTATATGCATGACCCATGAACTAAGCGGGGGATTGCGGGAGGGAATGGGGGTACCAGGTAGAGGGAGGCAAAGGATAAAAAACTGGGACAACTGTAATAGCATAATCAATAAAACATATTTAAATAAAAGAAATTTTACCCACACTTCTAACTACCAAGATTATTTTCATTTTTTATGCATATGTGTTTCTAGCAAATTTTTATCCACCAAATCTACAAATACTCAGGTATTATTATTATTATTAGGGTGTGTTTGTGCTTTTATTTTGTTTGTTTAGAAAACATAAGCATTTTCTATCTTACCATAAGTCTTTGTATTGACTCCATTGTTAATGGACTCAATGCACCATTTGGTTCCATAGCACATTTTACAAAACCTTTTCCCATGTGGCATATTTGTGTTTCATCATATTTGGTATCACCAGAATATTCAGGTCTGTTCCAAAACACACAAAGGGTTTATATAGGGTGTGAAAGAACTGAGTCTTTATAAACCTACTCTGCATTTTAGTGGGGTTTTTTTGTAGGAAATTTGAAAATATGGTTGATACTTACTATTCACAAATTCTGTACTGTGGATTTGCCTATTTGCTAACATTTATTTGTAACTCCAAATTAATTCTTGTGGCACTTTTGCTGTCATTCATGGCTATGTGCAGAATGGTGAAAACTTTGAGTGGCCTGATATATATTTTACAAGCTGGACAAGGCAACACTCTGTTTTATTTCCTCTTCTACTCTAAGTAAGTGTCTTTTCTGTAGTCTATTGCTATCTTTTATTCCCATTTTTTTTTGTAATTTCTATTGGTTACTTTACTTTTTAAAATGGCCTTCAAGTGTAATGATGAAGTGCTGTCTATGGTTCCCACGTGCAAAAAGGCTTTGAGATATGTCTTACACAGATAAGCTTTGTTCAAGCATGAGTTATAGTGCTGTCGGCTGTAAGTTCAATGTTAATGAATCAATGATATATGTCAAATAAGATGTCTTTAAACAAAAACACATGTAAAAATTATATGTGTTTTGACTGGTTGACAAAAATGTTGTGACAAGAGACTCACAGGAACCAAACCTGTATTTCTGTTAGGAGTACTTGTTCAATATTTGCTAATTCAGTGTTTGTGGCTACTTTATATAACAGAACTACCTGGAATGACGAGACTCAAATATACATTGGAAGGGTGCCTGGGTAAGGAAAATGAAATGAAGCCAGATCATAGAATCTCCTTCTCAATCCCTAAAATCAAAAGACAAAAAAGTAAAGTACTAACAGCTCTTCCAGAGAATTAAGACACGGGAAAATGTCCTTATGCTGGATCACTCCTTTGACCCCAAGCCCCACTCATGCCCTTCTCTGTGCTTCCGCAAAACACTGGCCTATGTGGACTTCTTCAGTAAGTCTCCTGTGCCCTCTGACTTCCTGTTGCATTTGGCCAACGAGGTGCCCAGTGTGAGGCGGAGAGCAGAAGGTGACTGAGATGATGGTATTTGTTCCTTGGTCCCTCCACAGACAGACTACTTCAGGCTCCCTGACTCCTACATTGCTCCTTTCATCCTTCAGGCCCCAAAGTGCTAACATGGGAGCCTCTAGCTGCAGATGAAGGCCCTGTGCCCCAGGGTTTCCTTGGACCTGCAGCACTGAAAATACCTGCTGTAAGTAAATCCTCCTATTAACAAGCATGCCTCTGTTTACTACAGGGACCCTGACCAAAGTGCTCCCCAGAGCATTGTATGAGGCTGTTATAATCTGGAAACCCAAATGAAAAAAACAGGTATGAGAAAGCACAATCTTGGATCTGTCTCAGTCATGAACAGGGATATAGAAATTCTGAACAAAATGTTAGCAAACATGCCATGAACAAATACCTAGATGGTTATGGACATAAATGTGAAATGCTAAGCTTTAAAACTTTTAAAAATTTTAAATGAAAATACAGGAAAGTGGCTTTATGACTTTGATTTCCTATATCAAACCTCAGAACTGCAATTTATAAGAGAAAAAAATGATACATTCACTCCATTAAGTTTAAGAATTCCTTGGAAAGCACCTTTCTAGTTGCTAGGTGAGGTGCTGACCAGTTCATGAGATTTATGGATCACTTAATAAAGTTAATTAAGTCTTCAAAAAATAGAAATATAAAAATAAAAAAATACAAGGAGATATCACCTCACACCTGTCAGAATGGCTATCATCAATAAATCAACAAACAGCAAGTGTTGGTGAGAAAGGGGAGCTCTTGTACATTGTTGGTGGGAATGCAGACTGGGCAGCCACTGTGGAAAGCAGTATGGAGAGACCACCCCCATAATTAAAAATGGATCTGCCTTTTGACCTAGCTACCCCACTTCTGGGAATATATCTGAAGGAAATCAAAACACTAATTTGAAAGAACATAAGCACCCCTGTGTTCATTGCAGTGTTATGTAACAATTGCCAATATATGGTAGCAGCCCAAGTGTGCATCAGTAGATGAGAGGATAAAACGACTATGGGACTTTTACACAATGGAATACTATTCAGCTCTAAAAAAAGAAGAAAATTTCACCCTTTCAACAGCATTGATGGACCTGGAGAACATTAATTTAAGTGAAGTAAGCCAGTCAGAGACATGTGATTTCACTCATGTGGAATCTAATGAACAAAGCAAACTAATAAGCAAAATAGAGAGAGATTCATAGAGCGCAGGCTTACAGCTCTGGGAAGGGGGTAGGTTGGGGGTGGAAGGATTGAGTGAAAAGGAAAAAGGACTCATGGACATGGACAACAGTGTGGTGATAGTGTGGAGGAGGGAGGTATAAGTGGGCTAAATGATAATAGGAAAAAATACAATAAAAAATTAAAAAAGAATTTCTTTTTTACCAACATAGCATCACTCAAATGAAAAGACAAAACCACAACCCATAAAAAGATATTTGCAGCACACATACCCCAAAATAGTTACAATTAAGGATATAGAAATCCTATAATTCAGTAGAAGACAAACAACTAAGTAGGAAAATCAACAAAGGACTTGAAGACTTGAAGGTCAGGACATAGCCTTGATCCTCTTCAGCTTTTGCTGCTTATTGCTTCCAGAGCATGTCCGCTCACAGAAAAAAAGGAAAGATAGCAGGACTAGGAGAGCTGTGGTCTGCAGATCCCTTCTGATTTTTATTTGCTTTCAAAAATGGGAGCTGATAGCTATTTAAAGCCTGTTTAGGAGCTGGCAAACCAAATCAGGTTCCCTGCGCTTTTCCGAAGCTCAATTACAACCAATTTGCTTTTACAAAAGGCCTATGTAAGTACCTCCTTTCACTAACAGGAAGAAATTAGAAGAGGATTTTCGCTTTTGTGAAAAAAGGTGAAAATCTTCCACGTTTATTTTGCAAGTCATTATAGAGGCAGTGCATGGAGAGTGACTCTGCCAAACTCCTTCCCGAAGAACTACAACTCAGCATTTCAAGCTGAGCCTCAAGCCTTTGAACTGTGTCTGTGAGCATCTTGCACTTTATCTTGATTTATGTTGTATATCTGTTAGTAAGATGTGATCTAAGGTATCAAAAAAGCCTAAGAGAACTTGTGAGGGTGTTAATGTTTCGTGTAAAACTAGACATCATTAAACATTTCATTTGTGGTGAATGAAATAAAGATATCTGTGTGCTTTGAACTTACCTTTATCTGCCATCTGTACTACTTACATGCAGAGAAAAAGAATCTTGAAAGCTGCCAAAGTTATTATTGGCTCTGCTAGTGCAAACTGGTCTCATTTGGGCGTCATCCAGCAAAGGATGAACGTGAAAAGTCTGTTGTTTGAGTAGATTTATGGGTGTACAAATCATGGTGAGTATTGTATCATTCTTGCTATTAACACCTGTCAGTATTATTTTAGGTTTTTTATGTTGTTTGGCATGATTTGGTAAGTTATTTTGTGGCCTGGGAACTCTCCAAAATTTTTTCCATGTAAATTAATGGTAATGCCTTTTTGCTTCACAATTTGGGTTTTTAAAATGTTTCATAGGAGTGTTCTACTTTTGGATAGTGGGGGAAACCTGAATTGAGTTATGGAAAGCATCTGCAGAAAGTGTTACGGAAAAATGAAGCGACCAGACATTGAGGGATTAGGAGCACGATCTTTATTTACGTGCACAGGCCCAGAGGAGACAAACTCCAAATTCTGAGTCCAGAACAATAGCCCCGCATTCCTTTTATGCTGGGCCAAGTGGGGTAAGGGTCTTGGGAGATGTAGTATAGATTTGGCGTGAAAAGGGTTTACAGAGGTGAGAGAGAAGCATTTACATCATCAGTCAGGGCAATTAGCATTTCATCTTTGGTATCAGCCTTGATTTCCTCTACATTCCCCCCTGTGGGTGCTTAGAAAGCGCTTTCGTCTGTCTCTGCACCCAGAAATGGTATCCTCTGCTCCTGTTGGGGGTCTAGTGCTGGAGATGGTGGCAGGTAGCGTTGGCTCGGCGACAGTCCACTCCTCCTCCCCGTCTTGGCAGGTCCTTCACAGCTTTAGGGCTGGGATTCAGCCTGGTCCCAGTTCTGGTCCCTGGTTGGTTTCCTCAGGGTCAGCGGCGGCCTTGGCTCTGGTGTGATGGATCCATGAAGTAATACCTGCAACTTTTAAGGCAGTGGGGGTAGTTAACAGTATTAGGTAGGGCCCAACCCATCTGGGTTGGAGGGACTCTTTTTTCCAGTCTTTTACCGAAACATACTGCCCTGGCTTATGGAGTGGGCTGGCCCCCCTGTTGGCACTATTTCTTGCCCAAGGTGGGCCTGCCTGACTCTCTCTAACTCTTGACCTAGGGCTTTGAGGTAGGAGGCTTGGTGGGCCTCCCCTAAGGTGGTGAAGTCTGTGGTAGTAGGGATGTGGGTTATAGGGATCGCCCTTCCATATAGGATTTCATATGGGGTGTACCCTGCTGAATTTGGGGTGCACCTAACTTGGAAGTGGGCAAGCATCAGGACATCTGGCCAGGGTAGGAGAGTCTCTTGACAAAGTTTCCCTAAAGTCTCTTTTAGAGTCCAGTTCATTCGTTCTACTTTACCCCAGCTTTGAGGTCGGTAGGCAGCGTGAAGCCTCCATTTTAGTTTTAAGGTTTGGGTCAGCAGCTGGATCACTCTTGCAGTAAAGGCGGGCCCGTTGTCACTTTGGAGACTGAAGGGCATGAGTTCCACTATTACCGGCTCTCTTTCCGTGGTCAGCCCCGGCGGGTTGTTTTCTGCTCAGACCCCAGAGTATTTAGCCCAGAGGGGGTCTGGGACTGACACTCCGTCTTCCTGGTGGAGCCTATATTCTTCTTCTCTTGGAAGTACTAGGGCAATAGTTCGTGGTGTGAGGAGGTCCAGGGAGGCCCAGGGAGGCCCCTTCTGGCTGGAAGGTGACCCGCACTGCTGGCTTGGTCAAGATATCTCGGCCTAGTAGGGGCATAAGACAGTCTGGTAGGTAGAAGAACTCATGGGAGATCTGGTGGCCCCCAAGTTTGACCTTCTGTGCCTCACAAAATTTCTGGGGGCTAGCCGAGAGTCTGGTGGCTCCCAGCACGAGGGTTTCTTTCCCTGTGGGGGCCCAACTGGGACAGTGACTACTGAGTGTCCCGCCCCTGTGTCTACCATAAAGTCAGTGTCTTGGCCCCCAACTTTGACCCCTGACCATAGGCTCCTGAGGACCGAGGATTATGGAGCCCGGTCACCCCTAGTCTTGGCCGAACCCGGAGAGGGCCAATACGTTGGGGGCTGGTGGTGGTAGGATAGCCTGGCTGGCGGGCGTCTCCTCGCACCACTTGCGAGCTGAACAGTCTCGCTTCCAGTGCCTGCGCTCCTTACAATAGGCACACTAGTCCTTTTCTACCTTGAAGTGTCCCTATTTGTTGATCGGGTCACCCCTGGGGGCCGGCCTCCCTAGTGCGGCAGCCAGCAGGGTGGTCTGCATTTTCTGGTCCTCAAGGCGGGCTGCTGCAGCTACCTCATCTCGATTTTCATATACTTTATTGGCGACCGGTAGGAGTTGATTTAAGGTCATTCCTGCGAAGCCCTCAAGCTTTTGGAGCTTCCTCCTGATGTCCGTGGCCGATTGAGAGACAAAGGCCATGGCTACCAAACTTTGATTTTCAGCTGCACCTGGGTCAAAAGGGGTAAACACTCGGTATGCCTCCATCAGCCACTCAAGGAAGTCTCCGGGGCACTCATCTGACCTTTGGTGTACAAAGTCTTAGCCATATTAGTGGGCTTCCTGTCTGCCGCCTTTATCCCCTGTAACAGGGAGTGGCGATACAGATCCAAGGTGGGCCGCCCTCGCTCAGTGTTTGGGTCCCAAGTGGGCTGTTGTTCGGGGGCGGTGCGTCGCCCATAATCTGAGGGATCTAGGGTTCCCACGGGGGCATGCGCTTCAAGGTAGCGCCGGGCCTCCTCTAGAATTTTTCTCCTCTCCTCAGTGCTGAAGAAGGTCAGGAGGAGTTGGCGACAATCGAACCAGGTGGGCCGGTGGGTTTGGAAGATCGAGTCTGCGAGCTCGATCATGGCCTGTGGTTTCTCCGAGAACGGAGGGGTGTGGTGTTTCCAGTTCAGGAGGTCAGTAGTACTGAATGGCTGGTAGTAATAAGTAACCGGTCCAGGCTGGACAGTCCCGTCCTCATTAACTCTGGGCGCTGCCCGCACCTCTCTGAGTGGCATCTGAAGAGGGGGCCGGTGGCTTCTAAATCTACTAACTATGGGTGACGGGCCTGGATGGGGCAGGGCTGGGTACCGAACCGGGGAGGGCTCCTGGGGAGACTGATGCCCCTGGGGCGAGATAGAAGGCGGAGGAGTCAGGGGCTCCTGCAGGGGAGCCGTAGGGGGCGCCTGCAGACAACACATTCTTGGGTGTGCCCCGCCGGCGGCTCCTCTACGGCACCCCTGAGTCCCCGCGCACTTACTAAGCCAGCTGGGCATATCTTGGGCCAACTCCTGCCATCTATCTATATAGGAAAACTGATCGGGATGTCCTGGCTTTCCTGTAACTTTCAGGTGAACTGCTCTTATAGTGGATAGATTTAATGTTCCCTCGGGGGGGCCAGCCAACCCCAAAAGTCGGCCACTCTGCAGTACAAAATGTCTCTAATTGGCTCACATCAAACGATGGGTCCTGCCCTTTAAATTTGCTGAAATTCTGCAGCATACAATCTAAAATTGTAGAAGGTCCGCCCCCCATGGCTTCCCTCCCGCACGGCACAGACACACAAAGGATGGGGGCATTCGCTCGTCCGCCTGGCCTGCTCCCTCGCGGGACGAAGTCGGTCTTGGCTAAGGTTGCCCCTACAGAATTCGGGGTTAACTGTCAACTGTTATGCCATACGACCTGACACAGGAACCGCAGGTTGGGACCCACTCTCGCTCCGTAGGCTAGCGCCCTAGGAGCCACAAACACAGACACACTTGGGTTCACTCTCAAACATTCAGAGGCTATTCAGTTCCCTCCCCAAGACTATCACTCATAGAAAAATAAACACGGACGCACTTAAGTTTACTTTCAAACATTCAGGGACTATTCAGTTCCCACCACGAGCGAGGGTCTGGCGGTCGGACTTCCGTAGTCTCGATCCTACTGTAACAGATGAGGGACCCAAATCCCTCCCGATCTCGGGTCTGGTCCCCGGGGCACTTACTGATCTGGCGCCTTCTGATAGATCGTGTTCCGAAGCCCCCACTTCCCGGCTGGAGTCGCGGGCCGGAGTCCGGTGTCCCGACCAGTCGGGGCCTGAGAAATCTCAGGGCGCGCGCTTCCCCGGTCCCCAGCTGGGCCACCGGGCACCCAGCCCGCCCTGCTCAGTCGGTGGCAAGTCGACCCGAATTTATGTAAGGTCGTTTCCCAGTCAGGGAACCAAATGTTACGGAAAAATGAAATGACCAGACACTGAGGGGTTAGGAGCACGATCTTTACTTACATGCATGGGCCCAGAGGAGACAAACTCCAAATCCTGAGCCCAGAACAATAGTCCCGCATTCCTTTTATGCTGGGCTAAATTGGGGAGGGTATTTGGAGGCCTAGTATAGATTTGGCGCGAAAAGGGTTTACAGAGGTGGGAGAGAAGCATTTACATCATAAGTCAGGGCAATTAGCATTTCATCTTTGGTATCAGCCTTGATTTCCTCTACAAAAGGAGACTAAAGGCTAAATGAAGACAATGGCCTGCCAACAAACCCCTCCACCTTCAGTGTCCTTACCCATTTCCTATCCCTAGGTGGGAGTCCTACACACACAGTGAGAATGTTTGGCCTCTTGTGATATCTCTAACTTTCTCAGCCTTGTGATTTCTCAGTTGTCTTAGTCTGGAAAGAGAAAATGTACAGTCGGGCTTTTGGGGCTATGCCAGTGCAACCCATCTGTAGCACCACCTTGTCATCGTTGACATTCCGTGCATGCTGCTGGCCTGCTCCCCGGGACCAGCAGGCATTTCACAGCTGTTCTTTTGCTGCAGCCCCAGGGGCCAGGGGATCAAGGCTGCAATGGGGGCTGCTGCCCCTGGCCTGGGCAATGCTCCCCTCCACCTCTTTTGGGAGAGTACTCAGGCAGGTTGCCAGACAGCAGATTGCTCCTTTCTGGAGGCAGGGTGGGTCTCAGATAAATTTTCTTCCTGCCTGCATTGTATCCAGATCAGCAGCCAGTCCACAGCAGGACTGTTTAGGGGACGAAGAAGAGCTTATCACACAGTGATACAAAAGGAAAAAAGAAAAAGAGAGTGGAGAGAAGAGCAAAACAGATTAGACTTTTTGTCTGCAAGGGTTTATTTGTTCTCCCCGAGTGAGGAGAAGATGTAGCAGATGTAGGCTCATGAAGAGAGAGTCACACCAAGACCCTTCTCTCAGCCCCTCAGTAATACTGTCAATGGCAGTGGAGATAGAGGGAGAGTGAGAGTGGAGAGTTCACAGAAAATAGCTAGAAACCCCAGGGCAGTTGTACCTGCTTCACTTCCATTGCCCCTGCTTCCGGGGGAGATTCCCCTTCTTACTGAAATAGCGACACCATTAACCCTCTGCACCAGGCACTGTGCAGAGAACTTCTGTATCTTTTACAATTTAATTCTCACAGTTCTCTGAGGTATTTGCTATTATACCAGTTTTACAGATGAGGAAAATGAAACTGAAACTCAAAAGGTAAGGCAACTGCAAAGCAAAAGTGGAGAGGCTGCCCCACATCCAGCCCTGCTGCCTGACTCTCCTACTCTCATAGTAGCCCCAAGTCCCATAAGATCAGGACTGATTAGCCCTGGCGTCTGGGCTCAGATCAGCTGCGCAGGGGATACTCTACCAAGTTACTTTTTCTGAAACTAGCCTGACATTCTAGGGCATGGGATTCCCACCTGCTGGATGACCTTCAGGCCCCTTCGTGCTTTGGGGAACAAGGGCACCCCACTTTAGTTTTCTAGTCAGAAGTGTAACATGATGAACAATGATTTTAACCAGGCTAATGGGTGATCTGTGCAGGCTTGAAAAAGCTGGGGTCAAGGAGGAGCCTGAGAAGTATGTCTAGGGTAAGTTACGGTCAGCAATGAAAGATAAGAGGAAGGAGTGCTTTAAAAGCCACAGACAGGAAACGCCTGTTTTCCAGATACCTCAGCCCACGCAAGCAAAACCTGCAGTATGATAGTACATTTTCTCTTTGTTTCCTGCTTATTTTCTCCTAGGAACAGTCTGACTGACTGGTAACACACAGAACCAGGAAGGTGTGCAACTCATAGAGAACCCCCACCTTGGGCTCTCACCCACACATCACACAGCCACGGGCTGACCTGAGACAAATTCCATCCACTTGCCACTGTGACTTGTCCAGCACTGGCCATGCTACGATGTTGAACCTGTGTGTCAGGCCAGGTTTGCTGGGCTCTTGGGAAAGATGCTTCCTTTTTCTTAAGAAACACACTACCAGCAAAACTGTCTTCCTCTGGGTAGTGTGGCTGCAGATGGGAGGGGCCACAGCACAGGCCTCACTCTTCTCAGACTTACTCCCTGGAAGCTCTGGCCAAAGGAAGCTCTTTCTCTCTCAATGTCCCAGGTACCAGTCATGAAAAGGGACACAGTGGTGGCAGGAAGAGGGCCCTTTGCCAGTGTCTGTTCCATAGGAAGCATGGTGCTTTATTCCCGCACACCCTTTATCTATCCATCCATCCACCTGCCTATCTGTCCACCTGTTCATGCACCCACTCCATCCATGGATCCATCCATCCTGCTAAATTGAGGTATAATTCACAAACAATAAACTGCACATATTTAAAGTGTATAATTTTATATTTTGAACATGTAATCATCACTACAATCCACATAATGAATGTACCTTTCATCCAAAGTTTCCTCTGCCTTTTTCCATTCTTTCCCTCCCACTCTTCCTTATCCCATGGATGTACATAGGCCCCATATTTCCTATAACTTCATGTTATAACCAGGCCCCACATCTCCCCCTTCTTTTATTGACAGGAACAGGGCTCCTGTTTTACACTTTCCCCATGAATATAACAAGCCTGCCTACCTCACTTTTATTCCATGGAAATAACCAGGACTCCTATTTTCCACTTAGTCCATGAACATGCCCCTATTTTATCTTTATTGTTAGACATAACCAGAGCCTTATTTTTTCTTTATTCCACAGATATGATCAGGACACCCATTTTTTTTCTTAAGCATAGAACTGATGGGACCTCCTGTTTCCCCCTACTTCCTTGGATGTGCCCATTTCCCTTCTTTTTTTCTTTTCTAGGAACATGACCAAGGCCCCCATTCTCCCCTTATTCCATGGAAAAAATCAGTTACCCTATGTTTCCTTAACCCACGGATATTACCATGTCTTGTTTTCATCATATCCCATGAATGTAACCAGGTACCCTGTTTTCCCTATTATATAGGCTAGACTAGTACCTCTGTTTTCTCTTTATTCTATAGAAATAATCAGCCCTCCTTTTTCCTCCCAATCCATGGTGTGAGAGACCAAATAATGACTTTCCAAAAGATATCTATACCCTAACCCTTGGAACCTGTGAACATTTCCTTACATGACAAAGGACTTTGCAGGTGTGATTAGGTTCGAGATCCTGAGATGGGCCGGTATGCACTAAATGCCATTCATATATCTTTATAAGAGGGAGTCAGAGGTGATCTGATGCAGACCAAAGAGGAAGAGACCATATGATCACAGAAACAGAGGCTGGATTGCTGTGGACAAAAGCCAAGAAAGTCAGCAGCCAGTGGAAGCTGGAAGAGGCAGGAACATATTCTCCCCTAGATCCTCTGAGGAGAGTATATATAGCACAGTGGACACCTCGATCCTGATCTGATGACAATGACTTTTGATGTCTAGCTTCCACAATTGTGAGAAAATAAATTTCTGTTGTTTTAAGCCACCAAGTTTTTGGTAATTAGTTATAGTAACTCTAGAAAACTAATACACATGGACACACCATGCTCCCTATTTTCTTCTTATTCTATGGACATTTATTGTGTTGAAATGTGTTTCCCAAAAATATATGCCCAAATCCTAATCTCCAGTACTTGTAAATGTGAACTAGGCCCTAAATCCAATGACTCATGTTCTTATAAGAGAAAAGATAGAGGGATTTGAGACAAATAGACATGGGGGTTGAGGAGGGAAGACC
Organism: Mormoops blainvillei; assembly: GCA_004026545.1. Taxonomy (NCBI): domain Eukaryota; kingdom Metazoa; phylum Chordata; class Mammalia; order Chiroptera; family Mormoopidae; genus Mormoops; species Mormoops blainvillei. The sequence goes on along the minus strand of PVJD01006395.1, from coordinate 86,592 downwards.
ATGTGAAGACAAAGGCAGGAATTGGAGTTAATGCTGCCACAAGCCAAAAGATGCCAAGGAGTGACATGACAAGGCCCTATTTTGGGTAAATAGCTAGAGTCTATACTTTCTTCTTATTTCAAAGAAATTACCTTGGGACCCATTTTTCTCTTTATGGACATAGGCTTGTATTTCCTAAGGAGATTTATTTTTTATGTATTTAGCCCCACGTTCATGGTTTTCTAATGTTGCCAATTGATTGTTAATTTTCCTTCCTTAGATCCACAGTCTGACAGGCATTTCTCAGATTTCCAGAGCAGGTCTGAGCACTCTCACATATTAGCTAGAATCCTTATATACCCATATTATGACACTCCTGCAGCTTAGACCCAGGGTATTCCAAAGCTGCCATGCCCATTGGTTGGACAAGTCCTACAAGGCAGGCTTGGAGGGTCAGGAAGAATGTTATGACTGGTCCTAGCAGGACTTTTACATTGAGGGTGGTCTGGGTTCCAGGAAAGTTGGGGCTTCAGCGAGTGGGTTCAAAGTTGCAGAAGTATTATACAGAAGATGTTTTTGGGTGCTGATTGATGCCTGACTTGGGAACAGATTCTTTGTCTACATTTATTTAGTCTCTACCACAATCCAAGATTAGTAGTTTTTTCTATTCTTATATTATAGATGAAGAAATTGAGGCTCTTGGTGATAATAAGTAACTCTTCCAGAGTTACACAACAAAGGCTTTAGACTTGGTATTATTGGAAAGGGCACTGGTCTTTTATTATCTGAGTGGGTCTGCCTAGTGCCAACAGGTAGCGTGTGGGTTCCTGACTTTGTGCAGGAGAGATTTCAAAAAACAAATCTGGGTGATTTTGAGAGTATATTTATTAAAGCTGAGGACAGTGAAACAAGGAAAGGCTTAGGACAGAAGCAACAGGAGAGAGACAAAGGAGGGTTGCTTTGGCTCTCCAGATATGTTATAGGAAAGAGGTGAGCTGAGGTGGGGCTGAGTGGCTGCTCACTGGAAAGTCAGAGAAAAGGGGGGCATGGAGAGAAGCTCAGGGTGTTAGCCCAGGACAAGCTGCCCTGCCCATTGTTCCCCTGGTTGCAAGTCTTGTGGGGTCCGTCAGGGTCTAGGAGATGTATGTGGAGGAAGAAGAGGGAGAAGGGAAAGGTAGAAGAAGAGTGGGGAGAAATGGGTATGGGCATGTTCCTGGGAAGAAGAGCACAGGCTGGGCCTTTTGTTTTGAGAATTTTTAAAGGCTGGGAGTTTAGGGAAGGTCTTATGGAAGGATTTCAATAGAATAGTCATCAGCTTTTTCAGCCATATCCTTTCAGGGTTGTGGTCTCCGCTGATTGGTGATGCAGGGGGTCATTAACCATTTACAGCTGGTCCTGGCCTTGCCCACCTGGTTTTGTTGCTTTTCTGTGCCTGGAGCTAAAATAAAACTAAGACCTAGATGTTATCTCCAGGGAGATGGCCTTCAGTATCTGGCCGTAAATTGCTCTGCCAGTTCGTTCAGCTATCTGTCTCAGTTTCCCCATTCCACTTGCCAATAAATTTTCCTAGCTTCTTACTATCCTAGCTTACTGGGACAGCTGGATTGCAAGGCTCATGCCTCTACCATTGTATCATGCTGCTTCTCACAGATCAATGTCTTATTTATTTATTGTATTTTTGAACCTATTTATATTTATTTTGAAATAATATCAGACTTACAAAAAGGTTACAAAAATAGCATATATGTTTTCCTATACCTTTCACCCCACTTCCCCAAATGTTAACATTTGACATAATTATAGTGCAATGGTAAAAACTAGGAAGTTAATGTTTGTACAATAGTATTAACTATCTGCAGACTTTATTCACATTTCATCAATTGCATCATTAATGTTCTTTGTCTGGAGCAGGGCCCCATTCAGTATCTCAACTTAATGAATGCTTTAAAAATAGGGAGCTCTTATAGGCTTCTGGGTGTAGGTGATGAGGTTCAGGATATGCCATCCCAAAATATGGCACTTTGGCACACTGAATATCTTAAACCGAAGGAGTTTGAGAAAACAGCAGAAGCACAAAGGACAGTCTGATGTCCCCTCACCCTTCTCCTTTGAAAGTAGGAGATAAATTTCTCCTGTGAAAAGTACCCTCCCTGTACCAGAAGAAAGGAAAACATCTTTATCACTAGAGGTGGTAAATTTAGGGGCATGAAAGCTGTATAAACAAACCTTGAGACTTTTTCACCATTTACTCTCCCTAGCCAGAACCCATTTGTCTTGCCAATTCTTTACAAATTTGTTTCTTTGTCTACAGGTATATAAGCTTCCTGTTCTGATCACTTCTTTTGATTGTCATTCTCCTGTGAGGTCTCCAAGGTACATGTAAAAATTCAATAAAATGTGTGTGTTTTTCTCCTATTACTCTGCCTTATGTCAGTTTAATTCTCAGGCCAAATCAGAAACCCAAAGAAGGTACAGGAGGAATTTCTCACCTATATAGGGATAGGCAACATCTAACCTTCAGGGGTTTGCATGATCAACATCCTTCTTTAAAAATTTAAAAAAAAATTGCATTTTTTCCACTATCATTTATCCCCTTACACTCCCCTCCCCCTCTGCAATCACCACACCATTGTCCATGTCCATGAGTCCTTTATCCTTTCTTCTTGATTCATCCACCCCTTAACTACCTCCTACCCAATAGCTACCCAGCCTGCTCTGTATCTATGAGTCTGTATTTTGCTTGTTATTTCAGTTTGTTCATTAGATTCCACATATGAGTGAAATCATACGGTATTTGTCTTTCTCTGGTTTACTTCACTTAGCACAATGTTCTCCAGGTCCACCCATGCTTTCACAAAGAGTAAATTTTTTTTCTTCTTTTATAGCTTGGTAATATTTCATTGTGTAAATGTCCCATAGTTGTTTTATCCACTCATCTACCAATGCACGCTTGGGCTGCTTCTGTATATTGGCAATAGTAAATAATGTTGCAATGAACAAAGGGGTGCTTACGTTCTTTTAAATTAGTATTTTGGGCTTCTTTGGATATATTTCAAGAAGTGGAATTGCTGGGTCAAAAGTCAGTTCCATTTTTAATTTTTTGAGATATCTTTATACTGCTTTCCGCAGTGGGTGCACCAATCTGCATTTCCAGCAACAGAGCAAAAGGGTTACCCTTTCTTTACCTCCTTGCCAGCACTCGTTTGTTGATTTATTGATGATAGCCATTCATAAAATGTAAGGTGGTATCTCATTGTGGTATTAATTTGTATCTTTCTGGTGATTAGTGATGTTGAGCATCTTTTCATATGTCTTTTGGCTATCCGTGTGTCTTCTTTGGAGACGTATCTTCAGGTCCTTTGAACATTTTTTAATGGGATTATTTTCTTTTTTGGTGTTGAATTTTATAAGTTCTTTATAAATGTTAGATAGTAACCCCTTATCAGATGTCTCTGCAAATATGTTCTCCCTTTCCGTGGGTTGTCTTTTTATTTTGTTGATGGTTTCCTTTACTGTGCAAAATCTTTTTAGTCTGATATGGTCCCATTTTTTCATTTTTCCTTTGTTTCCCCTGCCTGAGGAGATATATCTGATAAAATATTTCTATGAGCAATGTCCATAATTTTACTGCCTTTGTTTTCTCCTTGGATTTTTATGGTTTTGGAGCTAAAATTTAAGTCTTTAATCCATTTTGAATTTATTCTTGTGTGTGGTGTAAGAAGGTGGTCTAGTTACATTTTTCTGCATTTATCTGTCTAGTTTTCCCAATACCATTCGTTGAATAAACTATCTTTAGCCCATTGTATGTGCTTGTTTCCTCTGTCAAAGATTAACTGACTATAAAGGTGTGGGTTTCTTTCTGGTCTCTGTATTCTGTTCCATTGATCTATATGTCTGTTTTTATGCCAGTACCACACTGTTTTGATTACTATGGTCTTATATTATAGTTTGATATTAAGTAGTGTGATTCCTCCAAATCTGTTCTTTTTTCTCAGGATCACTGTTGCTATGTGGGGCCTTTTGTGGTTCCATATAATTTCTTTAAATATTTGTTCTAGTTCTGTGAAATATGTCATTGGAACCTTGATAGGCATTGCATTGAATCTGCAGATTACTTTGGGTAGTATGGACATTTTAATGATGTTTATTCTTTCTATTCATGCACATGATGTGTGCTTCAATTTTTGTATCTTCAGTTTCTTTCTTCAGTGTCTTATACTTTTTTCTGAGTACAGGTCTTTTACATCCTTGGTTAGATTTATTCCTAGGTGTTTTTTTTTTTAAATAATTGTGAATGGGATTGTTTTCTTAATTTCTCTGATAGTTCATTATTGGCATATAAAAATGCAGCTGATTCTGAATATTAATTTTGTATCCTGCTACTTTACTGAAATTCATTTTTCAGTTCTAGTAGTTTCTTGGTGGAATCTTTAGGGTTTTCTGTGTATAGTATCATGTCACCTGCAATAAAGACAGTTTTACTTCTTCCTTTTCAATTCCAATGCCTTTTATTTCTTTTTCTTGTCTGATTGCTATGGGTAGGACTTCCAGTACTATATTGAAAAAGAAAAGTGAAAGTGGGCATCCCTGTCTTGTTCCAGATCTTAAGGGGAACACTTGTGGTTTTTGCCCATTGAGTATAATGCTGAAAGTGGTTTTGTCATATATGACCTTTACTGTGTTTAGGTATGTTCCATCTATTCCCACTTTGCTGAGAGTTTTTATCATAAATGGATGCTGGATTTTATCAAATGCTTTTTCTGCATCTATTGACATGATTATGTGGTTTTTATTCTTCATTTTGTTTATGTGGTATATCACATTTATTGATTTGCAAATGTTGTACCAAACTTTCATTCCTGAAATAAATCCCATTTGATCATGGTGTATGATCTTTTTGATGTATTACCATATTCCATTTGCTAATATTTTGTTGAGGATTTTAGCATCTATGCCCATAAGGGATATTGGCTTATAATTTTATTTTTTGTGGTGTCTTTATCTGGTTTTGAAATTAGAATAATGATGAATAAAATGAGCTTGGGTGTCTTCCCTGCTCTTGAATTTTTTGAAAGAGTTTGAGGAGAGGTGATAGTTCTTTTCAGATTGTTTGGTAAAACCTGTGAAGCCACCTGGTCCAAGGATCATGTCGTTGGGATTTTTTTGATTATTGCTTCAATTTCACTAGGTGTAATCTGTCTACTCAGATTCTCTGACCTTCCTGATTTAGCTTTGGAAGATTGTATATTTCTAGGAATTTATCCATTTCATCTAGGTTGTCTTAATTTTTTGGTATATAGATTTTCATAATATTTTCTTACAATTCCTTGTATCTCTTTGAGGTCAGTTGTTATTTATCTTCTTTCATTCCTGATTTTATTTATTTGGGCCCTCTCTCTTTTTTTCTTGATGAGTCTGGTTAAAGGTTTTTCAATCTTGTTTATCTTTTCAAAGAACCAGCTCTTGGATTCATTGATCTTCTGTATCATTTTTTTAGACTCTATTTCATTTATTTCTGCTCTGATCTTTATTATTTTCTTCCTCTACTCACTTTGGGCTTTGTTTTTTGTTCATTTTCAAGTTTCTTTAAGTGTAATGTTAGATTCTTTATTTGAACTTTTTCTTGTTTCTTGAAATAGGCCAGTAATGCTATGAATTTCTCTCTTAGGATTGATTTCCCTGTGCCCCACAGATTTTGGGTTGTTGTGTCCTCATTTTCATTTGTTTCAAGGTATCTTTTGATTTCTTCCTTGATCTTGTTGACCCATTCATTGTTTAACCCTGTGGAGGTCACAGCTGACCTGAGAGATATAAACAAACTCTTTTCTTAAATATTGTTACATATATGAGGTACATAGATTCAAGGTCATGACTACCTGCCTGTTTGTATACAACTAATATTAGGCCATAATGTCTAAGTTGTCAATTTGGTTATAACATGTGTTTTGTAAGGGTGTGTGATATTTGATTATAAGTTGTATCTGAGAGATACTACTTATCAAAATATTTTTGTAAGTGTCGTGAAAAGTATTTATGTCTTGAACATAGCAATATTGATTGCAAAGACTGTTATAAGTGGCTTGTAAAGCCAACTATTGAAGATTTTGATTAGTTACTGTTAAAGATTATTTTTTTGCTGGTATTTTTTAGCAATATCCATGTTTCCATTATTTGAAAAGAAAAATTTTTAATTTTTAAGTTTTTATATTTCTTTGTTTAATAATTTCCTAGATTGCAACTGAAAATAAATTTAAAATTACCTATTTTATTATGTAAATATAATAAATACAAATTTTCAGTGTTTTATATTGTTTTTCACATTACAGCACATACTAGTAATGAATGAACCTTTCAGATACACACGACCTAGACTGTAGTTTTTTTGACTGCAACCTCCGCAGAGTTAATAACATGTTGTTTAGCTGTCACATCTTTGTATATTTTTCAGTTTTCTTCTTGTGATTGATTTGTAGTTTCATAGCATTGTGGTCAGAGAAGATGCTTGATATGATGTCTACCTTCTTAAATTTATTGAAATTTGTTTTGTTTTAACAGTGGTCTATCCTAGAGAATCTTCCATGTGCACTTGAAAAGTATGTATATTCTGCTGCTTTGGGGTGAAGTATCCTGTAGATATTAATTAAATCCATTTGATCTAGTGTGTCATTTAAGATTGTTGTCTCCTTGTTGATTTTCTGTCTGGAAGATTTATCCATGAATGTCAATGGGGTATTAAAATTCCCTGCTATGACTGTATTTCAGTCAATCTCTCCCTTTATGCCCATTAAGGTTTGCTTTACATATTTAAAATTTAAAAAAAAATTATTTAGGTGGAACCAGGATACCAAGCATCCTGGAACACAGCTTCAACATATCTGCACTACTGCCTCCCTAAGCACAGCGTGTCCATCCTCATTGTTCCCTGTGCCTGGTCCATGCATAAGGTCAAGTGGCTATGCCACCCCTGCATGCTCTCCCTATGTCTGTGGTTCCCTCCCAGAGCATGCCAAGACACATGCACCCAGAGTCAATGTCCTGAAGACCCTCACCCCCAAAAGTCCATGGTTTATGGCCCACTAGGAGGGAGGGGGAAACTGAGGCACAGGCAGGGGAGTGCTGCCTGTTTCTGAGAACCCAGGAACCCTGCCTACAAGTGGGTTGGGTCCATATTGAAGGTGTTAAACCCACAGGGAAACCTAGGGTTCCTGGTCTAGGGACAGAAGTGGGGCTTGCTCCCTCCTGGTTGAGGGGTGTGGCTGCTGCTGCTGCAGAGGTGGGTGATTGCAGGTTTCCGTTCCTGGGATATGACCATGCAGCTAGGTGCAGCCCTGGTGCTAGGGGTGGTCCTGTGCCTGGGGTGTGGCCATCTCCTATTGTGGGTCCCTGAAGGCCCCTTCTCCATGCTGTGGGGTGGACCACCAGCATACTGTAGAGCCCACATTAGTGTTCACCTGCCACTAGAGGCCCTGGGTATCACAATCAACTGTGCCCGCTGTTTCCGTGGCCAGAACATTACTACTTCTACAAAACCCAGCTTGGCCTCTATATCTACTTTGGGCCCAGGGGCACAGCTTACAATGGGGCATCCCTTGGGCTGTGCTTCTTGACCACTACCCAGCATGGGCTGCTTACCAGATCTACCACAGCCTGGGCCTTGCTCTGCTGGCCTAGCAGTGCTGGACTGGGAAAAATGATGTCCACTCTGGGCTGGGAACTGGGGCTGCTGCTGAACCTATCAGGAAGCCACATGGGCTTGGGCACAGTAGGGATCCCCTCACCTGGTCCCTCAGTAGGAGCTCCACAAGATCCATACTGGTTTTGAACAAGCAGCCCATACAATGGTGAAGGGCACAGTACAGTTGGGCCAGGCACTGTAGCCTCATCGGCTCTGGGGCTTCTATCGCTTCCCGGCCTGTGGCAATGGTTGTCACAGTATGGCTCCCATTACATGGGCCACTGCCATGTAGCCACCTGTTCTTGCAACACCCAACTGCATTGACTGTAGGCTGTCTCCAGCTCCTTCTTCTCCAGTATTTACCTCCCACCCAGGCTGCCACCAACTTACCAACAGGCATTTGTTTGATACCACCTGGAGGAGGCCTTCTGAGTGGCCTGTGCTGTGCACCCACATCCTCTGCCTTTCCTGTCCTATGCCTGCCGCACACACCAGAGCTCTGAGAGGTTCCCATCCCAGAATGACCTTGTGCAGACCACTGATGTGAGTACAACACTGGGGGTAGCCAGCATGGTGCTGTAGGGAGACTAGAGCATCTCCAGGCCTGAGAAGTACTGGCATCTTCAAGATTACTTAGTGGATAACCTGGGTCCCTATGTAATTAATGTGATTAGGTGGCCATAGCCTATAGTCACCAGTGGAACAGCACCATGGCCGTGGGTGTTGTGCCCAGCGAGGCCCAGGATAGCTGTAAGCCTTTCTATACCTGCAGCCAGATGGCAGTCAGGAGCTTGGGAGTTCTTCCACTGCCACTGTTATTGGGGCTGGGCAGGCCCCACCTGTCAGGAGCCCTGCTCTAAGCTTGGGCCTAAAGAAACTGCATGAAGCCAGGAGTTACCTGTGGTGACCGTCTTGTCCCTGCTGCCATTTCCCAGTCCTTGAGGATTCTGTCCCACTACTATTCTATTTAGCTTAGCCAGCCCTCCCATACACACACCCAAATTTCCATGGAATCCCTGCGGAAATGGAAAGGGCCAGAAAAAAAAATTTACACTTTTAAACCAGAGACCCTCTGAGATCACCTGATCCCTTCTAAAAATGAAATAGTCCCAGGGAGAGGCAGGGTTCCAGATGGTTAGGGTTGCCAAAGCAGGGCTCTATTTATACACATCACTTGTTCCATGGAGACGTACAAAGAGACTTGTCTAAGGACAGGTGGGCCTCAACGTCTTTGCTAAGGTCTATATGTGCCAAACTGTTGTTTGTACTTTGCTTTCATCATAACGTCACTTTTTCTTTCACAACATTTTATATACAGTTAACATACAATATTATATTTGATTCAGGTATACAACATAGTTTTTTGACATTTATGTAACTTATGAAGTGATCACCCCAGTAAATCTAGCACTCATCCGATACCATATGTAGTTATTCCAATATTATTGACTATATGCCCCATGCTGTACTTACATCCCTGTAACTGTTTTTATAACTGGCAATTTATGCAATTTAATCCCTCCCCACATATCTCCTCAATCTTCCTCCCATCTGGCAACCATAAAAAGTGCATGATTAACTTCTGAATAAGTAAGTCTCACAGTGTATTCCTACCTCACAGAGAGGTTGGATTTACCTCACAAAGCTCTGCTGGGGTCACACCAAGATAGCTAGAGCCAGTGCCAGGGCCTGCAGGCACAGTGAGATACAACAGGCAGAAATCTGTGGTGAGTATGTGGTGGGTGAACAAAGAGAACCTCTAGAGAAGCATAGGATAGCTGATGGCTGGGTGAGATAGTTGGAACCCAAGGTAGGTAAGTAGTATGTACCTGATCCTCTTCCATGCCCCTGATTTTTTATATCCCAGTTCAAATATCATGTTCTCGATAAGCCTTTCCCTGTTCCCACAAATGGTACTCCTCTTTTTGATACAGCAGGTCTGATTGCATAGTACTGTAAAAGTCTGTTCTGTGGGAGTTTTTCCTTTTCAGGTGTAAAGGTAGGGAGAGCTCTTGCCCATCTTGGCAAGTGTTTAGAAATTATGCTTGTCCCATCACCAAAGAATTGAATGGGTGTGGAAAATGACCTGACCTGAAAGGAGGATTGGACAGCCACGCAGGCAGATCTCCCTGGTTGGTCCTTTGGTCATATTGTGGTCAGGGCCTTGGAAGGGAGAGGTTCAGGTCTCAGTCTTTGTTTAAATGCAGGCAGCTGTCTCCAGGAAAGTCTGCACTGGTGAGGGCTATCAAGGAACAGTGAGTGAGCCTGAGCCTGGTGCAGTGGATAGGACGTTTTTGAGGCTGCAGAGATGGGAGTTGAATTCTGGAGAAAGACTCTGCTGCTGCTGGCTGCCCTGGTCCTGGCAGCCAAACTGGGTCACTTTCAAAGGTGGGGAGGCTTCCGGGAGAAGTCCACAAGCAAGAAAAACATGAATTCAACGCTCAGATTCTTCATTGAAAACTACAACAATGTGAGCAATGACATCTACTTATTTCGAATAGACAAGCTACTTCAAAGTCATATGCAGGTTTGTGCCTCACTTTCTCTGGATATTGGTAGTGCCACAATTCTTGCTCATTGGGACATGCATGGGTGTGTTGTGGCTTCCAGAGAAAGCCAAACAATAGTTTCACCATCTGGGGAGTGTCTTCACTTGAAATGGGAGAGTTTTAGAGTGGTTCAGACCCCTAAGTTTCTTTAGCCATGCCTCCAAAATGCTAGTTGAAGGACTGGAGTGAATCCTGAAACCTGTTACTCTTAGTCTGAAGCAAAAATGTTCCCTGAGATTCTTAACTGTTCTGCCTTGGGAAGAGTTGCTTTCATTCTCAAGTGAGGTTCTACCAGTGTGAAAGACAATGGGGATGATTCTGTTTACTTTTTAAAAAAAATACAGTTGATATACAATATTATTTTAGTTTCAGGTGTACAATCCTGTGATTAGACATTTATATAATTTATGAAGTGATCAACTGATAAATCTAGAACTCATCTGACACCACACATAGTTATTACAATATCATTGACTACATTTCCTATGCTGTACTAAATTTACATCCCCGTGACTATTCCATAACTACCAATTTGTACTTTTAAATCCCCTTACCCCCTTCACCCATTTCCCTAATCCCTATCCCACCTGGCCTTTGCCAAAATGTTCTCTGTATCTATGAGTCTGTTTCTGCTCTGCTTGTTTCTTTCTTTATTTTTTTAGATTCTACATATAAGTGAAACCATAAGACATTTGTTTTTCTCTGTCTGACCTATTTTATTTAGTATAATACCTCATAGGTCCATCCACATTGTTGCAAAGTACAAGATTTAATTCTTTTTTATGACTGAATCATATTCCATTTTCTATACACACCACTTCTTTATGCATTCATCTGTTGATGGACACCTAGGTTGTTTCCATATCTTGACTGTTGTAAATAATTCTACAATAAACATATGGATGTGTATGTCTTTTCAATTTCATGTTTGGGGTTTCTTCAGATAAATTCCCAAAGTGGAGTTGCTGGGTCCTTATTTTCTCTTGCTATAACCATTGTTTTAAGGTGTATTTTGTTTGGTATAAGTATTATTACCCTGTCTTTTTTATTTTGTTTTGTTTCCATTTTCATGAAATATCTTTTCCATCTTTTCATTTTCAGTCTGTGTGTTTCTTTTGATTTGAAGTGAGTCCCTGTCATACATATAGCATATGTAAGGGTCTTGTTTTGTTATCCATTCAGTCATCATATATCCTTTGATCAGAGAATTTAATCTGTTTGCATTTAAAGTAACTGTTGATAGATATGTATTTAATGCCATTTTGTTATTCATCTTTTTAATCATTTCTTTCTTTTTCTTCTTAAAGAAGACCCTATAACATTTCATGTAATACTGCGTTGGTGGTGGTAAACTTAGTTAGCATTTTTTTTCCCCTGGGAAGCTCTTTATCTGTCCTTCAATTTCAAATGATAGTTTTTCTGGGTAGAGTAATCTTGGTTGTAGGTACTTGCTTCTCCTTTGAATATTTTGTGCTAATCTCTTTTGACCTGGAAAGTTTCTTTGAGAAATCAGCTGACAGCCTTATGGGAGTTCCCTTATAGTTAACAAACAGCTTTTCTTTTTTTGTTTCTAAGATTCTCTGTGTCTTTAGCCTTTGACATTTTAATTGTGCAGACTAAGACACATCTATAGGATGTGTCTTAGTGTGGGCCTCTCTGGGGTTCATCTTATATGGAACTCTCTGTGTTTCCTGGACTCATATGCCTATTTCCTTTACCAGATTAGGGACTTTTTCCATCATTATGTTTTCAAATAGGCTTCTGTTTTCTTATTCTCTCTCATCTTCTGACATACCTATAATGCAAATGTTGGCCTGCTTGAAGTTGTCCCAAGGGCTCCTTACGCTATCCTCAATTTTTGAGGTTCTTTTTTGTTTTTGCTGTTCTGATTGGGTGTCTTCTGTATTCTTATATTCCATATTGCTGATTTAATACTCTGCTTCATCTACTCTACTGTTGTATTCCTCTAATTTATTCATTTTATTTAGTGTATTCATTTCTAATTGATTCTTTTTAATGGTTTTCCTGTCCTTTTTAATGCTGTTTAAGTTCTTGCTAAGTTTCTTGAGCATCCTTATAACCATTGTTTTGAACTCTATCTGATACCTTGATTACCTCCATTTCTTCTATTTCTTTTTCCAGAAATTTCTCCCATTCTTTAATTTGAGACCTGTTTCTTTGTTTCCTCATTTTGGTGTCTTCCCTGTGTTTGTTTCTATGTACTAGATAGAACTGCTATGTTTCCCAGGTTTGGTAGAGTGGCCTAATGTAGTAGGTGTCCTATGGGGTCCAGTGGAACAGCCTCCCCAGTCACCTGAGCTGGGTGCTCTGTGTACCCCCTGTGTGGGCTATGTGGGCTGTTTGCACTGCTGTGTTGTAGTTCAGCCTTGATTGCTATTGCCATGTTACTGGGAGGGACTGACCCTCAAGTCAATCGGTTGCAAGTACCAGTTGTGACTACAGTGGAGGAGCTGCTGTGCTGGGACCAAACCCCACTGATTAGGATTTTCTTCAGCGGGGCTTTGCTGCATGTCAAGTCTGATCCTTGACTGTGTCATTCGTAAAGGTAGTTGGGTTGTAATCTGGCATGGTCTAAAGTTGTCTACCAAGTACCCTGACTCTGGGGCCCCCAGGAGGCACAAGGTCAGCCACTACCTGTGCTCTGTCTGGAGCCACCCAGCTCCAGAGAATGAACTACAGAGTGATCTGCAGATAGCAAGATGTACAAGGTCCACAGTGGTCAGGTACTGCTTATTTGTGAGATTTTAGGAAAGTCTGAATCATGAGCCAAGAGAGGTCATTTGTATGGAAAAGCCACTGGAAACAGCTTTGGTGGGCCCAAAAATTGGGTAGGGCAAGGTCTCAGGGAATTGCCAGTGTTAGCCACGTTGATGGAGACTCAGATATGGTGCCTATCTGCAAGCTCTATGGAGGTGGGGAGGAGATCTCAACAAATGAAAAATGGGCTCTGCCAATACTTTTATCTGGCAGAAGGTCACCTTTCTATTCCTGATCCTGAAACCAGACGATTCAGTTCCTCCCTGCATGTTCCTGGTGCCTTTTCAGCTGCTACCCCAATCCTGAAGCTCTGAACAAGTGAGTCCATGTAAGTCTATGCATGGGCCCTTTAAGAAGAAGGCCTGGGACTCCAGAATCCCTCCATCTCCCTCAGCCAAAATCTCTGCTGATTTTCACATTCATAAGTTATGTGGACTTTTCTTTCTGGCACAGAAACCCTGGGCTGAGGAACCTGGTGTGGGGCTTTACCAGGCTCCTCAGAGGGATCTCTGCAGCCAAGATATCCCTCCAAATTTTTAATTGTCATACTTGGGTGTGGCACCAGTCCATTTTATACCTCCACCCAAGTTTTGATGTGGTTTCTTCTTTATATCCTTAGTTATAGGACTCCTGTTTAGCTAGATTTCAGGCATTCTGAATAATGGTTTTTCTGTAATTCAGTTGTAATTTTGGTGTGGTTGTGGGAGCTTCTGAGTATCACATCTCCCTGTGACACCATATTGACCAGGACATTTTTGTTTCTTTAATAGCTTTATTTGGCAAAATATATATGTTCCCTGTAGGTTCCCCTCAACAATAATATTTCAATGTCCAGGGTTGCAAAATCTAAGTCTGGACTTTCTGGCTGTGTTCTACAGAAACCTGGAATTATACAGAGGGTTTTTGGCAGGACAACACCAGGGGGTAAGTGCTAGGCTTCAGTCAGGTCATCTTGTTTGTTTTGTGTATAAAAGTTTCTGATATCAATTGGAGGATGATAGAGGAAGGAAAAGTTGTTTGAAAACCACTTTTGTTTGCCTAACTTCCCCTAAGATCAGATAAGAAAGCTAAAAACAAAAACTTTAACTTCCATGGCTGAGAGAAAAAAAATGCTAGCCAAAAAGAAAACCAGTCTTGGGGTATTAAGTCTAATCCACCAGTGGATAGCTTGGTGGAAAACATGTGGGTCCATTGTTTTGGAGTTTGCAAGCGTTTTTACATATCAAGTGATATGTAAAGGGGAAAGACAGATAGATATAAGCCTTCTGAAAGGATTTATATTAGCTATGAGCTATTGTGTTGGCTTCATCATTTTTAAATTCAATGATCCAAGGGAAAAGACAGCAGTGCCCCTGATTAAATGTTAGGTATTGCATATTTTAAAAATTCTTGCAGCACACTAGAGTTCTTCTTGTGTCACACTGGTTGAAAATTCCTGGACTAGAGAGGGGCAATGGGAACAGGAGAGAACTGCCAGGGCAGGGGGACAGAGAAGGGTGGGCAGTGTTAATGAGACATAAATAGGCCTCATGTCACAACGGATAGGCATTAGTGAGTTCTTTCGCAATAATTCAAACTTGCCACAAAATGACGGTTCATCAAGACTGAGAGCATTGAGGTGACTTGGTCACAAGATGGCAGCCCTTGACCAAACTTCTTGTGGAAGCTGGCTTGTTCTCTTGTCTTTCCAAGGATAAATCTGACAATCCAACGAGGCGTGTCTTGTGGACTCAATCCATTGTCATTAAAACTTACCTCTGGAAGAGTTGTTTGCAAGCAAACTTTGATGTCATTCAAATGGATGAACTGACAAAACAAATATACCCCTTGGTAGCTGGGTGATCTGGGGCAAGGATTCCTGGGAATCCCCACACCTGTTACTGCATGACTGTGTTTGTCCTAATGCCCTACAGAGGGACATAGGAGGTATGCACCTCCTGGGTTTGATGTCCAGATCCTCCTAACTGTGGGATTTTGTTCACACGTCATCCATATTTTGCAGACCTGAGTTTCCTCGCCTGTAAAGTGGTCAGGATAAGAGTGAAGCAGCACTCATGAAAATATTTGAATTATTATGATTATTTCTATTGTTACTTAATAGTCAAATCTAGTAATGAATAAAAAAACACTACATTCACTAGAATGTTAGTTAAATTTATGCCTAGTGTTTTAGTTTCTTTATACATACAGGATGTGCTGAAGGTCAGTATGACAGTGCTTAGCTTAAGCCCTGCAATTTGCCAAAGCCTGAATGAAACTGTCCCTGGATAAATAACTTAGGACCCCTGCATCCTGACGTGTTTTTTGTTGTTGTTGTTTTTGTTTTTATTGTTGTTGGATACAGGGACCAGGATGGTGGTGCTGTCTTCAGGCCTCCCCCCAGCCACACTGTACACTTTGAGGTTTTCTAAGGGTACTGTCCTCGCAGAGACAGTGTGAGCTGTCTCTCTATCACTACTCCAGAGAGTACAAGTCTTTGTATGTTGTTTGACTACTGCATTTGGACCAGGAAACAAGAACTCCTAGGAGCTTCTCCCTTCACCAGGCAAAACTCTGTAGTCCACACTGTTATTGGGAAACCCAGTCCAGTTTCCAACACAAACCATTTATTAGTTTTACTTCTGGGTATGGGACTTACCTGCCATCAAGGGCTTTCCCAGTCTTCTGCCCTCTCATCTTCGGATCTTGCACTTGAACATGAGTACAAGAAGACAAATCACAGCAACAGGAAGTAGCTCTGGCGTGCATTCTCCATGCTTTACATATTCACTATTTGTGTACATCAGAAGAGGAAATTGGCACTATTCTCCCTATTTTCTAGATGAGGAAACTGTGACCCAGGTAGGTGGAAAAACTTGCCCAAGGTGATAGAGTTGGTAGGGGGTAAAGCCAAAACTTGAGCACAGTTCTTTTGTCTGTAGTTCTGACATTCCCCCAGTTCCCTTGCTGTTTCACAGTAATGTTTCTAATTCTTGCTAAAACATTGAATAATTCATGATTATTTAGTTACTTTGAAATTTATTTTGTGTATTCAGTGAAATGCATGTTTCTCTTAACCCATGTAATAACTTCTTGAACAGGATTATCTATACTCTGTGAGGAAACCAAGGCTGCTAGGCACTTGCTCAAGGTCACAGCATTTAGTGTATGGGGAACACATGCTCCAAATCAGTTCAATATCTAAGCTTATATTTTGAACTGTGTTGCTGACTGCCTCCCATCAGGTTGGTTGGGAAAGAGAGTAGGAAGGGAGGACATGGTTGAAGGGACTGGAGGAGCAGAGGGATAAGACTCTGCTGACTCTATACATTGTGAGGACCATGCATATAGATCTGGGGGTGCTCTGGTGCTGCCAGGCAGCTAAGTTCTATGTGTTGACTCCCCTGCCTGAGGATGCATGAGAGATAGGTGAGACCCATCTGTGGCTGCATCAGTGGAGCCCATGCAGAGCATGAGAATGGGCTGTGAACATGCTGGACACTGTCAGGCGCCTTGGTGCCACTGTGCATCCTCCAGCAAGAGGGAGAGGAGAGAACCGTGCTTTGATGGATGCACCAGGCAACAGGGACTGTGGCTCTTGGGGCTTCACTCTCCATCCTAGCTTTTCCTGGAGAGATTCAACAACTGGATGCTTTGAGTCAAAACTGACAGTGCTATTGATTTTTGGTAGCTGACTACAGGAGTGGAGTATCTGGTCACCGTGAAGATTAGCCGGACCAAGTGCAAGAAGAATAGCACAAGGAGTCGTTCATGCCCCATTCAAAGCAGGAAGAATTTGAAAAAGGTGTGTGGTGGCAGTCATCTGAGAAGGGACTTCTAATCCAGGGGAGAAAACTAAAATATTTTAAAGTTAACCCAAATTGGACATTGACAGCTTTTCCATCCGTGTGGATTGGAGCAGAGCAAGGCTACAGCCCTAAGGCTGCTGATATCATCTGAAGTGCTGGGGTAGGAGGAAGGCTCTCTACCTGGGCAGTTCCCCCATCTCTAGGCTGACACAGGCTGGTCCCAGGCCTCCAGGTCTCCTTGCCCACTCCTGGTCTTCAGTGGAAGCAGCATTTTCTTTCTTTGGGGACCTTGTTCTGATCTTGGCTTCTACTCTCCCGGGCCCTGAGGATTGTCCAATTGCTTCCTTGTCTTCCAGAACCTGACCACTCTTTTCCTGGTTTCTCTTGGTGGCACCACCTGATGGCAAATATGAGGGTCTCCCTGTGCCTGAGTGCAAGTGCAGAATGACTGGGGCTGGAGGAGGGCTCTCAAGACATGCCTACTCCAGGTCCCAAGTAGTTGGGCAGGGGGAACCTGGGTAACATTCCTCTTCTGGGCCTGGCATCCCCTCTACCCCCACCAGATGACTGTGAGCAGATTCTCCCCACCCACATCATCAATGTGCAGCCTCAGTGATGGTTCTAAACTCCCCAGTGAGGGCCTCAGGGGGAAGGAGCTCTCGGTTTGCCTTCAAAAAATATTCTCCTGAAAGCTGAATTTGACTTTCTCCTTCCACAGAGTTTCATTTGCAATTTTTTGATGTATACTGTGCCCTGGATGAATTATTACCAACTTTGGAACAACTCTTGTCTGGAGGCCTAAATAGGTTTGTGCAAAGATCCTTGATGAAACATTAGATGGTTGTGCTGTGCACTTTCTATGATAGACTTCTGTAAGGACGTCATTGCCCTTAGCTGGGTCTCACTACACACACACACACCTTCATACTCTCACACTCACACACACATTTACACTCACACTCACTCACACTTGTGCTAACTCATTTTCACACACAGTGCACACACGCACTCACATAGACCCAAACATTTGTCCCACACTCACACACACTCACATTGTCACTCTTATTCATATCCATTCATGTACATACTTAGTGGTCTTTAGGGGGCTGGTTCAATTTGAGCAAGAAGGTTAAGTCTTTGGGGGAATCTTGTAATTTTTTCTACTTCAACCCATATCTATGAGGCTTTTCATTATTCAGGCACATCCTGACCTCTGGCCTGAGCTTGGGGGAGCTCTGTTTCTTCTCCATACACATACAACTCTGTGACCGACACGTCTTTGTGTGTGTCCAATGTCTCCAATACCAAATCCCCATGATTCCCCGTGAGTTCCAGGACTCAGCATAGAATCATACTCATGGCTGTGATTCATTACAGAAAGGACACAGGAGAATTTGCAAAAGGAGGAAGTAGAGTGGCAAGAGCGGCCTGGTGACTTTGTTTAAAATTCTGAATCATGCTGTTGGGTGGGTGATGCTTATTCTCCGATGCTACTGTGCCATCCATGGAAGAGGTACCCCGTAACATCACATCCTTGGTTCCTCTCTTCTCAATCATTACTTTCCTGGAGGAATTAATATAATTGGTCTGTTTCTGAGGAAAATGTGGGCATTGTAGCCCAGGTCCTACTCTTTCCCACTGGGAGCACACATTTTCCTTGGCAACTTTGGGAGAGAAATCTCTTTGTGAAGAGACCTGCTCTGGTCCAGTGTTGCTGATGCTGGGGGTATAAGTCTAATTCTAGAGTTTGGTATTAGGAAGTGCACTAGCCTATAAAAATAAGGCACATCTCCCAACAGCAATAAAATCCTTATCAGCAACAAAGGCCCCCTATCTTTTTTAGTTACTTGTATCATTTCTCTGTGTTTTGCCAATATCAATTGACCAGTTAAGTAACTTAGAGCTTCTTTTCTCCTCCCTCTGCTCTTCCTCTTTTCTCTGTTTCATTTTAAAATCTAAAGAATCCTACCTGATGTGAGGATGGAGTTGACGTTCTGCTATCATGCAGGTTAAATAGACTGTAAGGCCAGGAATTATTCATATCACCTCATTTTGACCCCAAAACTGCCCTGGCCCAGAGGATCCTCTGATTATATTATTAACTGAAGAGTTTTGGGGAAAAAGTGGAATTATACACATTAAGAGAATAGGTGAAAAAAAGTTTATTTTCCATGCTGAGAACCACTGCTATTGAAGGGGACTTTCACATGTAGTAACCACAGATGTGTGCTCTAGGACACTTAGCCATTGGTGCAATTTTTGTGCAGAATTTTGTACTTCTCAAACCAGGGAACAACAAACACTGTGAAAAAGCACTCAATTTGCTAAAAAACAAAAACAAAAACAAAAAGTTTTAAAAAGATAACATGCAAGGTGAAAATTTTAAAGGGGAAAGAAGAGGATATAATACTTGTGGATGCTAATAATGGTGCCACTTAACTTCCTATTCACATATGGTTTGATCTTTATTTTGATTTTGATCACTTGATAGTATTATGACTGAGATCACCCCAGAAAATGTCCTTCTATTTGTATTTAAATTTTTAGACTAGAAATAACGTGTCTACCTCCTACATATTCATCAAGGCTTCATCCATTTATTCATCCATCCATCCACCCATCCGTCCTCTCACCCATCTCCATCCTTATTTACATCCTTCTAGCCTTCCTTTCTTTTACCTTCTTTTCACCCAATCCACTCACCTTTTCTTCCTTCCTCCCTTTATCATTTGTCCATCCATATACCCATTCATCACATTCTCTCTCTCCTTCTCTTGTCCCTATCCTCTCTCAAGATTTTCTTTTTCTTTTTTACTCCTCTCTTTCCCAATAATGAAAAATCAATAAATAAAATTTGTGTATTATCATTGTATAGTGTCATTTTGTTCTCCTACTCTTTATTGAAAAGTCCAGGATGGGAAATGGGACTGGTGGTGGAAAACTTAACTACAGGAGTGGGTAAAAGTAGGTTTATCATTGTTATTCAAATAAATAATACAACAACTAATAAATACAAGAATAAACTGTTTCCTGTACTCACAACTGTAATCCTATTTTTGCCACCCCCCTTATTTACTTTTATCTTAAAATAAAAATCAGAATACTAATCCCACCCACTAAATATGTCACATGGATAAGATCCTCTAATGTTACTTTACTGTTATCTTTAATTACTTTTCTCATAGATTTCATGGTCTTCTCCAGAGAAGAATTTTATGAAGAAAGCATTGAGGGAGCTTATAAGAAAATGTTCCTATGCTGAGAATACCTCGGCCATTATAAGTAGGCTTATCACATAAATTATGAACCAGGACATGTTGTAAGCAAATGGGGATGACATTAATGATATGACTAAGAAGCTGGGTGTAAATCATGCCAGTATTCCAGGCATGATTATATTTTAACTTATTTGGGCAAAGTAAAGTGATGTGCAAGGCTTGTAGGCTTTGAGACTTTCAAGGCCCCTATGCAGGTGGGTCTGTCCTGACTGTGCACGCTGTAAGCCTCTATGCATGATGGTCCAGCCAGCATCCATCGGACATGACAACACTGGGTGAGAATGGAGGCAAAGGGAACTAAGCCACAGCTGGGGGAGGTGGCTCCTCAGCAGATCATACACATACAGGTTTGACCTCCCCTACCCAGACCCACTCCTACCACCAGTTATACTATCTCTGAACTCATTTTTCTTAACTCCTCTCCCTTTTTGCCCCAACACTCCTAGATGAAAGGAACAGAGACCAGTAGCCTAGTGACTTGACTGTGTGTTAACATCAGGCTGATATTCAGATATTCATCTAGGCACACCAGTGAGGTCCCACTGGCTGCCAAAATATTGTTAATAATTAACTACATCCCTCAACCCCAGAGTGTTTCCTTGCAGCTCAACCACTTAGCTCCCCGCTCTAAACACTTTCACCCCCCCCCCCATTATTTTTCCAGCAACAAAGGATCAGTGCCTGCCAGACAGAATCTGGGTCACACTCACCTTCACTGTTCTGTCTTGAGAAAGCAGGTGTTTGTTATCCTGCATTCTTTTTAAGTAAGCTTAAATATATCCCCAATAATTCTACCCTACATCATTCTAAAACTTCAGTAACAACCCTTTAAAAATGAGTTCTTTTTGAGTTAATGTGCTTTCACCCAGTACCTTGTAAAGCTCCCCTTCTTGAAAGGTGCAGTTTTTGGTCTCTAGCCTTTGACAGGAGGTCCGCCGCATCTCTAAGTTCACGTGATACTCCATGTGGTCTGTAATCTGTGAGAAGCAAGTGGCAAGGAGATAAAAGGATTTCTTCTTCTTCTCTATAACTTCTGAGGGTGAGAAAAGTCAAGGACCCCATCCTGGACAGAATGGTGGAGCTCTCCTTTAATCATCTGATTTTTATGCCTCCTTTTGTCATTAGAGTAGAAATCACTAGAAATCACTCTGTGAATAAAGCCATTCATTGGAGAACCCAAATGGTACCAATTATTCCAGTATAGGGCTTGTAAACTTTGTCTATAAAGGACCAGAGAGTAAACATTTAAGCTTTGCAAGCCATAGCCTCAGTTGTAAGTACTCAACTCTGCAATTGCAGTGGGAAAGCCACCCCACATGACATGACACATGTGGTGTGACTTGGAGCCTATGAAATGATTTACAGAAGTGTCAGCAAGCAGATTTGGCACTTGGGCCAGAATATACTGACCTCTGGTATTGGGCACCATTTAGGTGACTTAACTTTAGCTCCTCCAGTGAATTTATGTTTCTCTTCAAATGCCCACTTTACACTAAATGAGGCTGAAATACATGTGAGTAGGCTTGCCCCAGAGTGCCAGTGGTTCCCTAGCATAGGGGCATGATGAAGAGAAGGAAGAGGAGCCCACTTACCCGCTTTTTGACCTTCAGGACTCGCACAATCCGAAAGTTGTACTTGTCATCACTTTCTCTGTTGAACTCGTTGGTCACAAACTGCATGGTGGCTATCACACTGCTTTCTGATGCAGGCACTTCTTGGACACTCATAAAGGTTTTCCTCCTTACTTGGTAGCTGAGGGCCACTAGGGCCACCAGAATGGCTAGTAGAAACTGTGGGGCCTGCCATGGTCTGGCCATTGCCTCAGCTGGAAAGGAATAGGAAGAGCCCCCTCCAAGTCCTGAGGAGAGCCAGTTGGTTCCCACTGACCCTGACTGTTCTGACCAGATTTAAGCCATCTTGTGTTGGATGCCCACAGCTCTCCTCCCCCTCCCTCTTCATCTGTAGCTGAACCTGATGAACAGGGGAGATTTTGCAATGGTTGGCAAGCTTACTCCCACTTCCTCTCATCCTCTTCGTGTCTCACAGACTTACACTCATGCAAACACCCATCTCTTCCCTTTTGGGGGTTGTTCTCTCAGGAGCACTCCCTGCTGTTTCTGCTGCTCCAGTCTTATCTGGGTGGAAGCCAAACCAGGGGCCTCGGTTCACTGAACTGACCTCAACTAACTTTGTGGGAGACCTGGAGTGATAGGAAGTGATACAGACATGGGATGCTGGATCCCAGGGTAGTGGGGCATGAACAGGTGAGCTGGGTGAACACCACCACATCCTCCCTGTCCTTTTGAACTTCCTTTTGATTTTTCTTGGCATCCCCCTGCCCCCCCCCCTTCTCTGGCTAATCAGGATATAAGCCTCCCTCAAGCACAAACTTTGACCTCCTCCTCTGTATTAATAATTCTTAACTTTGGGAGGTGCATGGGCCCCCTTGGAAAAGCTGATGTCCCTAGAAAACAAAGGATGAGTCCTATATGGGGAGCAGGCTCCATTTACAAATGTAGTCATACCGGGGCTTTATTTTCACTTTGTATTGTCCATTTAGATGGACTCAGCCATGCTGTTTGTCCCCTGCAACATTTTATGGCACTCTTGGACAATACAGACAGCCTCAGCCTAGTAATTAAGATACTTCATGTGGTCAGCAACCTCTCCATATTGTCAGAGCTTTGAATATCCTAGAGGCTTGAATGTGGAAAGGAGTGATTGCTTCTTTTTTTTTTTTTCATACCTAATTACTCTACCTCCCCCATCTCACAACCATGGGTTTAAGGACCTTTCTAGTGCTGGTACTAGGGGAAATTGAAGGGGCAGAGGGACTGGAAAGTTCCTACTGGTTCCAGATTCAGTGCTCCACAAATTTGGTGGAATTTAAAGCTGGCTGTTCTGCTGGTCCCTTCCTGGTACTCCCGTACCCTCCACTGTTGCTTAGCTCTCCTTTCAGCTCTCTTGGTAGCTGCATTAGTTTCTTCTGACTGCTGTAACAAGTTACCACCAACAGTGTTTTAAAACAGCACAGATTTATTCTACAGTTTCCTTTGAGACTTTGATTTGGCTGGATTTTCTTCTGTGGATCTGAGGCCAAACTGGAAGGGCTATGCCACAGAAGAAAGGCTGAGCCTCTTGGTCAGGGATTCCCTTTGTCCACCTTCCCTAGAGTACATGGTCTTCTGCCCAAGTCTGCCACATCTCTGCCTTATCTCAGTCTTGAGGTCTCTGTTTTGGTGAACATGGTCCCTCTTTATTCATTTTGTTAACATCTACTCATCTTGGACTCTGCTCCAGGGTCATCTCCTCTGAAAAGTTTCTTCTGATTGGTTCTCCCCTCTGCCCAGGTTGCTAAAGATGCCACTCCATTAGGCATATTTCCATAAGAGTGTGCAAGGCTGTATTCCTTTTCAGACTTTTTGTTTGCCTCTGGCATCTGACTTTAAGCACCTCGGGAGAGTGAAACTACATTGTGTGGGCTTATGGCTGGCTTCATTATATTAGGTGACTGTGGACAAGTTACTTATATTTGATGCACCTCAGTATTCTTATCTTGAAAATGGGTATAAAATAATGCCTATCTATGCCGCTCTTCTGATAATTAAATGAGATAATTCAGGCAAAGAGCTTAGAGTGGTGTTCAAGAAATGTCAGCTATTATTACTACTGTTGTTATTTTTATTGTTATTATCATCATCCCTTACACCTTGTGCAGTTCCTGATATTGAATGAATGACTGTCAGTGTTCACACAAACATATGCACAAGGATGAAACCTCGGCTTTCTCATCTTGCTCATCCTTTGTGCCAGTCAGTCTCCGGGTCTCATGGGTCATTCTTTGGAATGCCTCTCAGACAGCCCTAGCGTGGAAATACCACATATCAGGAATTTGCTTTATTTATGATTGCATCCCCAGGGCCTTGCACAAAGTAATTACTCAAAAATATATTGAATTAAAGAATGCGTGAACACAAGGAAGGAAGGAAAGAAGGAAGGAAGGAAGGAAGGAAGGAAGGAAGGAAGGAAGGAAGGAAGGAAGGAAGGAAAGAAGGAAGCCCCTTTTTTCCAAACTGCATACCCAGGGCCACCTCCCAAGCTGCTCTTCATTGCTTCCAGATTCTAGCTCCTCTGGCTCATGAGGTCTTCATTCTGGCCTCTCCTAAACACAACAGCTAACTTTACCACAATTGCAGCTTGCTCTCAAGTCTTCCATGCTTCCCACAACCTAGCAAAAAGACAAGCTGTGTTTACAGCATCACTTCTATTACTTCCTCGGTTTGGGCTCTGCCAACAGTTGTATGAGAATGCCTCTTCAACAAACTCTGCTCATCCTCCCAAATCCCTTGAAAACACCTCAAATGCATTAACACTAATCTGGGAACAATTATGACAAAGTCTTGCTTCACAGCTTGGAAGATAGGTGGAGGTTCCCTACTGGAACAGCTGAGCCCTGCCAAACCCCATACCAGAAGTCAAGCTTCTCTCCCAATTAAACTGTAGAGAATTGTAATCTTGGGGAATTTTAACTCACCCCTCCATTCTTTTGACATTGTTTCTAGAATACTGACTCTGAATAATATGTAGCTTGTAGATAAATAGCATGTTTATATAAGAATCTTAGGATTTACCTTTAAAAAATATAGATTCTGACCTTCAGGCACCCCAACTCCAGGAGATCTGCTTACTTTCAACCATGAAGCCAGTATGATATAAAGGCAGGATGATGTGAAGCCAGGGTGACTAAACCAGGATGATGCACACCGGACTATCATTTGCCTTATCAACGTGAACTGTGCTAGTCTACACATAGAGAATTTTTCAACCCCCTCCCTTGATCTTTTTTCTTCTATTCCCCTCTCCCTCATTATAAAATCCTCTGCCTCCACTGAGATGTGAGGATGGGCTTTGAGGCATGAATCCCCCATCTTCCCAAGGAGATGGGCTTTGAGACAAGTGCCCACCATCTTCCCAGATATGGGCTTTGAGATATGAGTCCCCTATCTTCCAGGTGGCAGGCACCTGAAAATAAACCATTTTCCTTTTATAAGCACCTGCCTCTCGAGTATTGGCTTTTGAAGTGGTAGGCAGCTGAATCCGCATTCAGTTACAACAACAGAGCTAAGCTTCTTCCAGTGCCCATTAGGGCTTTCTCTGCCCTCATGTTCAAGGTTGGTCATCAGTACTATGGTGTCTCTGGGCTGATCAGAGTCTAGAGTTGCCTCTGGTGATGGATTAATTTATGTCCTTTCTGAAAGAGAGGGGTGGGGAAACTCCTTGAAAAATTTATGCTCTGATTTTAGGCAAATAGAAAGAAGGCAAAGAACTTTTCTTTTACTTCTTTTCAATTTTCATTAGTTCAAAATATTTTTATGCCAAAGTGGCATGTTTTGGGGTAGTGTAATCTTCTACCTTTTAATATATTCCTGCAGAGATTACTGTTCTCTGTTAACAGAGGTGCTCTTTTACCTGTGACACCTAACTCCCTATGCTCCAGGTTGGGATGGCTCTGGATGTACAACGTTTCTCATCAGACTTAGTCCCAGAGTTGATGAGATTCCTTAATGCAGGAACCCCAGGCTCCATGTGACCTGAACCCAGTTGCATCTTGGGGAGGAAGTAAATACAGCAGACAGCAGAACTAGGGTCAGATGCCAAGGCATGGTTATACCCTTCTCAGAACCTCTCCGAGGACCATAGCTGCATGGGTGCACACTGTGCACCTATCACCTTATATGAGGTGGGTGAGCCAGGCAAGTCCTCTGTTCTTATCAGTGACATTCAGAAGCTAGCTTGAACAAGTTTTACACTGAAATATCCATCTTTTGCAATTATGTAAAACATCATTTGGAGAAAGCAGTGCACATGCTCTTGGTATAGCTTAAAACACTAGTTAATCACAATTTCTTTTTCACCTTCCCTCTTCTCAGCCCAGAGAAGAATTATTAAATGTGCAATAAGCATTTACGGAATATTCTGGCTCTCTTAAAGTGGTGTTTATTCTTTGCTTTTCTTCATCTTAAGGTTCTGTGTGTTGTCATTGGGAAATCTGGATCCCTACCAAGAACTGCAAAATTTTTATAATCAGGGGATTAACAATTGCAGAAAGAGATTTCAGAAAGAAGCATCCATTCATAGGTGTCTTTTTGTGCTGCTGAATCCCAGGAAGATTGACTCAGGAGGCAGAAAGACCCAGACAACTGTCCCATAGTAGGACATCTTTTCAGGGACATCTTGCAGGGCCAACCTTTTGCAGAGCTCTAGGGACCAACTGAAGCCTTTATTATGAATACAAAATGTCCCAAATTTCCATGAAAGATAGCAAATCATAAAAGACTAGACATACTAGAATTTAGTTTTTGTTAAAATTACAAAATAAGCTCTTTAAGAGTGGTAACTGTCTGGCAGTCACAAAGCAACCAATAAAGATTAAAAAAGAATGTGTAAAAGAGGTCTTCCTGTAAAGCAAATTTCAGGAAAGAATATAGAAGTATACTCTGCCTCTATAATATGGTGGCCAGGTAGGTGGGACCCAAGTCCACTTGGTCTTGCACCCAATTTATACTCTTAGCTGTCCTTCCAAAAAATAAAGTGAATAGTCAACAGGATCTTAGCCGATATGAAGTTCAGAAGCCAAAGTGTACAGAAGATGCTTCAGATTGGGCACATACAGGACAAGGAGGGAGTTGTGACTACCAGTCAGCCAGCTGGAAGGGAGAATCCACCAACAAATGAACCATCAACAAGCAAAGCCCAAATACAACAGGAGAGCCCACATCAAATGAATAAAGGGCAGCCCTAGAGCATCCAGACCTGATCAAAGAGACTGCACCACTGAGTCCCGTAGTACTCCTACCACAGAAGTCCACTCCATGAACACAAACAGGCAAAGCAGAGCATCCTGAGATGCAGAAACAAAAAAAGCCACCTAAAATGGGGAGACAAAGGAAGAAACCCCAGTCAAAAGGAATGGAGGAATCCCCAGAAAATGAGCTAAACAAAATTGAGGCAAACAATCTGTCAGACATAGAATTTAAAAAAATGGTTATAAGGATGCTCAAGAAACTCAGTGACAGCTACAAGGAACTGAGTGGCAACTATAGCAGCATGAAAAAGGAAATAGAAAGTATGAACAAGAACCAGGAAGAAATGAAGAATACAATATCTGAAATGAAAAATACACTAGATGGAATTAAAAGCAGGCTGAGTGAAGCAGAGGACCAAATTACTGACCTGGAAGACGAGGTAGAAAGAAATACCTAGGCAGAGCAACAGAATAAAAAAAGACTGAAAAAGAATGAGGATAGTTTAAGGGAACTACAAGAAAACATGAAACATAACAACATTTGCTTCATAGGAATATCAGAAGAAGAAAAGGAGCAAGGGGTAGAAAACCTGTTTGAAAAATAATGACAGAAAACTTCCCTAACTTAGTGAGGGAAAAAGTCACACAAAGTCAGGAAGCAGAGGGTCTCAATCAAGATGAACCCAAAGAGACCTATTTGAAGACGCATCATAATAAAAATGCCAAATGTTAAAGACAAAGAGAGAATGTTAAAAGAAGCAAGGGAGAAACAACAAGCAACATGAAAGGAAGCTCCAATAAGGTTATTAGTGGATTTCTCAAGAGAAACATTACAAACCAGAGGGATTGGCACAAAATATTCCAGATAATGAAAATCAAGGACCTACAACCAAGGCTACTCTATCCAGAAAGGCTCTCATTTAAAATAGATGGTGAAATAAAGAGCTTCCCAGAAAAAAGAAGGCTAAAGGAGTATGTCTCCACCAAACCACTACTGCCATATAGACAAAGGGACTACTATAAAAAGAAGAAAGAGAGAGAGAGAGAGAGAGAGGGAGAGACAAAAGCACAAGCAGGGAAAAATGGCAATTAATAAGTACCTATCAATAATAACATTAAATGTAAATGGATTAAATGCTCCAATCAAAAGACACAGGGCAACTGAATGGATAAGAAAACGTGACCTGCACATATGAGGCCTACAAGAGACCCACCTCAGAACAAAGGACCTACACAGGCTGAAAGTAAAAGGAAGGAAAACAGTATTCCAAGAGAATGGATATGAAAAACAAAATCCAGGGTAGCAATACTTATATCAGACAAAATAGATTTCAAGAAAGCCCATAGACAGAGACAGAGAAGGATGCTTCATAATAATTAAGGAAAGAATCCATCAAGAAGATATAGCTGTTGTAAACATATATACACCCAACATAGGAGCACCCAAATACCTAAGGAAAACCTTGGGTCACTTCAGGAAAGATATAGACTGCAACACACTTATAGTAGGGGATTTTAATATCCCATTGTCACTTTTTTATCCTAATGGATAGGTATTCCAAACAAAGGATCAACAAATGTATGGTGGCACTGAATGACACTGTAGATCAAAAGGACTTAATTGATTATACACATGCACGCGCATGCACACACACACATATACGCATATATATAACTTTTCACCCCAAAGAAGCAAAATACATCCTTTTCAAATGTCCATCAGACATTTTCAAAAATAGACCACATTATGGGACAGAAAACAAGACTCAAAAAATTCTAGAAAACTGAAATCATAACAAGCACTTTTTCAGACCACAAGGGCTTGGAACTAGAAACCAAACTCATGGAAAAGAAACTCAAAAGCACTCAGATTCATGGAGACTGAACAGCATGCTATTAAACAATGAATAGGTCAAAAATGAGATCAAGGAAGAAATAAAATAGTTTCTAGAAACAAATGAAAATGAACACACAACAGTCTAAAACTTATGGGACACAGTGAAGGCAGCCCTGAAGCTCATAGCAATACAGATCTACCTTGAAAAGATAGAAACATTTCAAATAAACTAACCAACTTACATCTACAAGGACTGAAGCAGCAACAACAAAGCTCAGAGTGAGTTGGAGGAAGGACATAATAAAGATAAGAAAAGAATGAAATGACAGAGACTAAAAGAACAATTCAAAGGATCAATAAATTCAGGAGCTGGTTCTTTGAAAAGATAAACAAAATTGACAAGCCTTCAAGCAGACTCATCAAGAAAAAATGAGAGAGGACCCAAATAAATAAAGTCAGAAATGAAAGGGGAGAAATTACAACCAATATCAAAGAAATACAAAGGATTGTAATTACTATGAACAACTACATGTCAAGAAATTTGAAAACCTGGATAAAAGGGACAAATTTCTAGAAACATATAATCTTCCAAAACTGTATTAAGAAGAGGTAGAAAGCCTGAATAGATTGATAAAATCTAGTGAAATTGAAGCCGTAATAAAAAAACTCCCAGTACACAAGAGCCCCAGACTGGATGGCTTCACAGGTGGATTTTGCCAAACTTTTAGGGAAGAGCTAACTCCTATCCTGCTCAAACTATTTCAAAAAATTCAAGAAGAAGGAAGACTCCCAAACTCTTTTTATGAGGCCACTATATTCTTAATTCCAAAACCAGGTGAAAACACAAAAAAGAAAGAAAACTACAGGCCAATATCTCTGATGACCATAGACGCTAAAATACTCAACAAAATCTCGGCAAGCTTGATCCAGCAATACATTAAAAAGACCATTCACCATGGTCAAGTGGGATTCATCCCAGGGATGCAAGGATGGTATAATATTCACAAATCAATGAATATAATACATTGCAAAAACAAAATGAGAAACAAAAATCACATTATCATAATAGGTGCTGAAAAAGCATTTGACAAAGTATGGCATCCATTTATGATAAAAACACTCAGCAATATGGGAGTAGAGGGGTCATATAATAGAGACCATATAACAAGAAACCTACAGCCAACATCATACTCAATGGGCAAAAACTAAAAGCTTTCCCCCTAAGATAAAGAACAAGATAAGGGTGCCTGCTTTCACCACTTCTATTGAATATAGCACTGGAATTTCTAGCCACAGTGATCAGACAAGAAAAAGACATAATAGGGATCCAAATTGGAAAGGAGGAAGTAAAACTGTCATTGCTTGCAGATGACATGGTAGTGTATGTAGAAATCCCCATAGGCTCCACTGAAAAACTACTCGACCTAATAAATGAATTGGGCAAAATTAATTGATTAAATGATTCCTAATAAAGGAAGCAAATTTTGCTAAGTAGGAGAATGCTCTGCCTGTGGAATAGCCCCCTTTCTGTTTCACTGATACTCTTATTAATTCACTTTCACTTTAGGCTCTATGCCTTCTCAGCTTTGAATTCTTTCCTGTGCAAAGCCGAGTACCCAAAGTGAGTGATGGACCTATGAAACACTTACATCACCATGACTAAACACCTTACTAATGTTTTACTGCCTTAAAAAATCTTCTTTTGTAAACCATTGTGGAGTTCAGATTTTTAAGCAATAGCTCTACTTTCTCCTTGCTCAATGCCCTGCAAATAAAGCTGCTTTAATTTTACCACTGCAAATCTTAGTTTTCAGAGTTTGGCTTTGCTGCACACCTGGCAGATGGATCCTTATTCAGCTACACCCTATGCCCAGACTATGTCCCTCATGTCTCATAAGTGTGGGTCCTGGGAATGCTTCACAAGAAACTTCTTGTAGGTAAATTTCCTTCTCAGAACCTGTTTTCCCCATGCTCATATCAGTGTTCTCCAGACCACATTCCAAATAAATGACTACACTGTGATTTGTGTTCAAGGTTGGTTTCTGTTGGAGCCCTGCAACCATGAAATAGGGAAAGTGAGTTACTGGCTTGCCCCCTGTGATGCTGTAATACAGTAAGGAATGTATATTTGGTCTTCATTCTAGACTTCTAGCCAGAACTCCTAAATGTCTTGTAGTTTCCTAAGTGATAAGATCTACAGGAGCATCTTTTGTTTTTTGTCTCTTTCTCTGAACAGTTCTGGTAAAATAAGTGTCTTTTGTTATTCATAACAAGCTTCTTTCAACCACACTTGAGTTTATGTTAATAAGGTCTCCATGGATGAGGACTCCTTGCCAGGGGAACCAAATATGTGATTAGAGGATTGAAACTTTCAGTCCTACCCCCATCCACTGATCTCAGGGGAAGGGAAAAGGTTAGAGGTTGTTAACTGCTAGGTGTCAGGCTTCAAGTACTCCAGGTCCTTGGGGCTTAGGCTCAGAATTGGCTGGCAGACATTCTGCCACATTCTGTTTAGTGGGGAAATAGATTCTGTTTCTTCATGGGAGAAATTGCAAAGTCACCTTTGGAAAGAGCATGGATATAGGTAGGATTAATGAACTATAACAATGTTTGTCAACCTAGCACAGAGTATTACTCCCCAATAAAGATATATTTTTCTATTATTAAATTAAAATAAAATGATAATTACATTTGCTACTCAAAATTATTATTATTTGTTCACTGCTCCTCTCTCAAAAAGATGAACTCTTTAGGCCTTGTTTTCCTACTCTTCTATTCCCCCTGGGATGGGCATTGTGGGATGATTTTAGCTCTCCCTTGCCCAATATCTACTCCTTCTGAAACCAACGCCTGGAAAGTCAGTGTTGGTGCTGCCTGTCACTACCGGAACCAGTAAGTAGCGACAACGATTGAATCTTTATGGGAGCTTTATTCAGATGGCTGACCATCTGAGAAGATGGCAGGTTATGTACCCTCAAAAAACTGCCTTAACATCTCATTTTAAGCTGACATTTTTATAAGGGGAAGAAAGGGTAGGTAAGAGTTTTGGAAAAAGGTTGGATAAGAGTTGCAGTCCAGCAGCAATTTTCCTAGTACTTCTTTATCTGTTGATCAACAATTATTTATCTGACTCACAGAGGTTCCATCCCTGGAATACAATGTCTTGGATGCCATCTTCATCTCTTGTAGACCCCTGGGTCACAAAGATTGAATTGCTTATCAACCCCCTGGAGTCACATGGTCATGCATTCCAGTTCTTGGAATAACAGTTTTCCACATGCATTAATCATTTAGGCCTATCGACTAAGGCTAAAATCTTTAACCCTTGAGCTCCCCTCTCAAAACCAGAATTTTGATTAAATGGTTGAATCCAATTTTGTTTCCAAACTTTTGATTAGTTTTTATTTATAGAATGTTTCTTTTTTTCAAGAGTTCATAAAGCATTAAAATATCTCAATTAGTTTAATGAGTTTTTAAAAATTTATTGCTCAACACTATCTTCTCTTTGATTTCTCTTTTCTGGAAATCTCTGTTTTGATAAGATTGTACTTTCACTCAAAGACATTCCGGACTGTTTTTCTCTGAACCAGTGTGCGGGTGGTGTGCTTTGGAACCTTTGTTATGTGTATGCCCTTCTCTTTCTAGAACAATGAATTGTACTGTTGCAGATGGAGATGGGGTCCAGGCTCTTGGTGGACATGAACAAGGAATTGAATGGACTACACAGAGTTAAGCAAAGCACAAAGTGAAGCAAGTGAGTTTTATTAAGAAAAGTATACTTCCCAAGATATGGGAGCAGGTTACCTCTGACTAGAGAACAGCTCCAATTCCACCAAAAGGGTGCAGGCTTTATTGGGCCCCATAATTATCCTTGTTTACCCACACAGGGAAGAAACCGTAATTTAGGATAATGAGGCAATGGTGCAACTGAAGCTGTGGTACACGATCATGGCTTCTTGTCAGGTGTCACAGGAAATCAGGATGCTGACTGATGACAGCTGCAGTGTCTCAGGACTTCCTCATCTCTATTCAACCTCCTGCCTCAGAACCTTGGTCTGGTACAAGCTGCTCAGCTGTAATGCTTTCAGCATGTGCTAATTTCATCAATATTTTGCTTTTTGAATTAATGCTAATGAAAATTGATACTATTTTGCTTTTTCTCCCTTTGTTAAACATCCGTAGTTTTTCTTCAGAAATATTACTGGATGGGGTCTGGGCCTGCCAGTAGTGTGTGGGTTTTTGCCTTTGAGTAGGAAAGATTTCCATTACAAGTGCAGGTGGCTTTGAGGATATGTTTATTAAAGCTGGGGACAGTGAAACAAAGGAAAAACTTAAGGTAGAAGAAGCAACAGAGAGAGAATGTCAGAGTAAAAGGGAGCCTTGGGGCTAGGTTCATGGGATAAGCCATGGAAAAGCTACCACTGCCATTCTCCCCTGATTGCAAGTTTCATGGGTTCCCTTAGAGTTTAGGGTAAAAACAGCAGAGCAACAAGGTGTGGGCATGCTCTAGCAAAGGCGTGCATGGGTAGATTCATGCTTGTGGGGGAAGCAGTAAGCAAAGGGAAAGGTGCAGCTTTGCTCTTGGGAAGAGCATGCTGTGGATTTTATATATATATATATGTATATGCTATTACAGTTGTCCCATTTATTTCTCCCATTTATCCCCTCCACCCTTCACCCCAACCCATCATCCCCACAGCTCTTAGTTCATGTTTATGGGTCGTACATATCAGTTTTTGGGCTTCTCAGTTTCCTATGCTATTCATAGCCTCCCCCTGTCTATTTTTTTGTCAACATTTTCCCACCACCACTTTCCCCAGCCACACCCATCCCCACCCTCAAACTTTCCCCCATTTTGCTTTGTTGATGGGTCCTTTATGCATGTTCCTTGGTGACCCTTCCCCTCCTTTCCCCCTGTTATCCCACACCCTCCTCCCCTCTGGTTACTGTCAGTTTGTTTTTTATTTCAGTGTTGCTGGTTATATTTTGCTTGCTTGTTTATTTTGTTGATTAGGTCCACTTATAGGTGAGATCATATGGTAACCATCTTTTACCACCTGGCTTATTTCACTTAACATAATGCCCTCCAGTTCCATCCATGTTGTTGCGAAGGGTAGTAGCTCCTTCTTCCTTTCTACTGTGTAGTATTCCATTGTGTAAATGTACCATAGTTTCTTGATCCACTCATTTCCTGGTGGACATTTAGATTGCTTCAAATTCCTGTCTGTTATAAATTGTTCTGCTGTGAACTTTGGGGTTTATAGGTTCTTTCAAATTGGTGTTTCCAGATTCTTAGGATATAATCCCAGTAGTGGAATTTGTGGGTCAAAAAGCAGTTCCATTTTTAGTTTTTTGAGGAAATTCCAAACTGTTTTCCACAGTGGCTGCACCAGTCTGCATTCCCTCCAACAGTGCACTAGGGTTCCATTTTCTCCACATCCTCACCAGCACTTGTTTTTTGTTGATTTGTTTATGATGGCCATTCTGACCAGTGTGAGGTGGTATCTCATTTTGATTTTAATTTGCATCCATCTTATGGCTGGTGATGCTCAGCATCCTTTCATATGTCTCTGGGCCCTGTGTATGTCCTCCTTGGAGAAGTGTCTCTTCAGGTCCTTTGCCCATTTTTTAATTGGGTTGTTTGTCTTCCTGGTGTGGAGTTGTGTGAGTTCTTTATATATTTTGGAGATCAAACCCTTGCCTTATGTATCATTGGCAAATATATTTTCCCATATGGTTGGTTCTCTTTTCATTTTGCTGATGATTCCTTTAGATGTGCAGAAGCTTCTAACTTTGATGAAGTTTCATTTCTTTATTTTTTTTTTATGCCCCTTGCTCTAGGGGACCTATCGGTGAAAATATTGCTGTGTGGAATAGCTGATATTTTCCTGCATAAGCTCTCCTCTAGGACTTCTATGGTGTCAAAACTTATATTTAAGTCTTTTATCCACCTTGAGTTTATTTTTGTATATGGTGTAAGTTGTAGGTCAAGTTTCATTTTTTTTTTTTTTGCATGTAGTTGTCCAGATCTCCCAATAACATTTGTTGAAGAGGGTATTTTTACTCCATTTTATCCTTCTGCCCCCTTTGTCAAATATTAATTGACCATAGAGATATGGGTTTATTTCTGGGCTCTCTATTCTGTTCCATGATGTATGTGTCAGGGCCTATGCACCCCAATGTTCATAGCAGCACAACTTACAATAGCCAAAAATTGGAAGCAACCTAAGTGTCCATCAGTAAACTAGTGGATCAAAAAACTATGGTACATTTGCACAATGGAGTACTATGCAGCAGAAAGAAAGATCTACTACCCTTCACGACAGCATGGATGGAACTGGAGAGCATTATGCTAAGTGAAATAAGCCAGGTGGTGAAAGACAGGTACCTTATAATCTCACCTATAAGTGGAACCTAATCAACAAAATAAACAAGCAAGGAAAAAAATATAACCAGCAACATTGAAATAAAAAACAAACTGAAAGTAACCAGAGGGGAGGAGAGAAGGGCATAGCAGGGGAATAGATTACTCTTTTGACATAACCAACTCCCTTTTGCACATTTCTTTCATACAGGGCACAGGTCTTAAGATAGGTCATGCCCCAGCCTGAGGAGAGTAAGGTGGCTGACGTAGGCTTTTTTTTTCTCTGTATATTCCCACTAAGATCACTGCATGGGAGCCATTTTTTAAAAATAATACCTTTACCAGAGCTGCAGATGACCTCTGAAGGCATCAGCTGTATGTCCCTACCCACTCCTTGATACTTAAGTTATCCTACCTGGGGCCCCAGAATGGTGTCCATGCCGAAGACTTGGACTACAGGCACTACTCACTGCCTTTGGGAGAGACATGTGGTGATGGACACTCAATTGGTATGGAACTGTATCATCTGCATTTTACCTGACTTGGAGCAAGAGCTGGAGGGGGGAAAAAATGAGTGGGGAGCACTGGGGTATGAATAAGGGAGTGAGAGGTGGTGACTTTCAGTGCCACTGGCAAAAAGATATTTGCTTGTTCTCAAGTTAGAGAAGAAAAACTGGTGTTCAGCATCTGCCAAACAAGAATGGCTGTAAATATCCTAGAATTTCATTTGAGACCAGGAAGTGCTGCATTCTATCAATAAAACTAAACTAAAAATTGACTATTTTCAGAAGCCCTGCTTTGAAACTTCAAAGAAATGAAATAAACTAATTAACAAACTAGAATTCTATAACCAGAAACATATTCTTTTACATAAATTTAAATATTTTTTGTTTATGCTACTATAGTTATCCCAATTTTTCCTCCTTTGCCCCTTCCACTCAGGCTTCCTCCACACTCTCACAGTCAATCCCCATACCATTGTCCATATCCATGGGTCATTCATATATATTCTTTGACTAATCCCTTTGCCTTCTTTCAACCAGATGACACCTCACCCTTCCCCTCTGACAGCTGTAAAGCTGTTTCATGTTTCTATGCCTTTGGTTCTATTTTGCTTGTTAGTTTATTTTGCTCATTAGATTCTACTTACAAATGAGACTATATGGTATTTTTCTTTCACAGACTGGCTTATTTCGCTTAGCATAATAGTCTCCAGTTCCATGTATTTGCTCATATTTTTGCTGTCTTCTTGGGAGCATAAGGAAAGAAAGTATACCTTGAGATTACTCAGAAGAGCAGATTTTTTTCAGACTTTTGCCTCATTTTGGATCCTGGATACCCTAGCTAGGTGTTAAGAGGGTAAGGACAGATGCTATCAGGAAGCACTGTTCTGTAAGCATTTCTGGTAAATTGCCTGAAAAGTTCTGAGAAAATGCAATGTAGGAGGAGTGGGCACTTGATTCTGGAAGTTTGTTGTGATTTATTTTGTCATTCCAAAAAATATTTATTTTTGTTACTAAAAAAAAAAAAAAATTTAGGGAGCCCCAGCAGGGTTGCTCAGTTGGTTAGATCATGGTCCCAATACACCAAGTTTGCAGGTTCTATCCCTGGTCAGAGAATATACGAAAAGCAACCAATGAATGCATAAATAAGTGGAACCACAAATCAATATTTCTTTCTCTTTATCTCCCTTTCCTCTCTCTCTATAAAATCAATAAATAAAATTTAAAAAATAAAACAAAAATGAAGGGAAAATAAAAAAAATTCAGACCATTCAAAAAGAGAAATCTCAAAAATTTCAAAGGGTTGAAATGTCTCAAAGAATGTTCTCTGTTCCTAGTAGAGAGCCACAATAAAAATTTAACTTGAAAATTTTCAGCTGCCTGTTAATAATATATTTTTAACTGATACAAGGGTCAAGGAAGAAATCATACAGGAAATAAGGAAATACTTTTAATTAAAAGACAAACATATGACATAGCAAAACTTCTGAAATGCAGTAAAGTATTTACTGCCAAGAAGAAATTTATAATATTAAATCCATGTATTAGTAATGATTGGAGAACACAAAGAGGAGGAAGAAAGGAGACTTGGCAGAACCCATAGGACAGGGTCACCCTTAGAAGTAGAATTGTTTAGTGAGAAGACAATATTTGAAAAACAAAACTAAAAGATGAATCAACAAGAACAAAACAAAAATAAATTCTTTGGAGAGTTCTTTGGTGGAAGGGAAATGATCCTAGTGGAAGCAAAGTAATGTTGAAGAAATGATGCCTAGCAGAATGGTAAATATGTTTGCTAATTCCAAATGAATAGTGTATGTGTAAAACAACAGTCACATTGTCATATGGGCTCTCAAATATATAAAATTTATACACATAACAACAATAACACACAAGGTGGGAGGGGGTTAGGAGTAATAGTATCCTAGGGTCTTTGCACCATTCTTGAAATGGTAAAGGTATTTACAGTAGACTCAATGAAGTCAATTATACTTATTACAATCATTAGAATTACCACTAAAAGGAGAGTAAAAGGAGGGGTAAATAAAGCCATTGGGAAGAAATAAATGGAATAAAAGTTTTTGAGTAATCCAAAAGAATGCAAGAAAAGAGAAAAGGAGAAACAAAAGCAAATTAGGTAAACAGAAAAGAAATAGTTATATGGTAGATTTCAACACTAACATATTAGTAATGGTAACATTAGTTGTCAAAGACCAGTAATATGTGTTATTTTAAATGGAAAAATCCTCCAAATTAAAGACTGTTAGACTGATTTTCCACACTGCTGTTTACAAAGGCATAGTAAATTACTAAGATACCTTCCGTAAGTAAAAACATAGATAAAGATCTGTCATGAAGACACTATAGGAAACAATGCTGATGTAGCTACTCTCATATCAAAGTAGACTTCAGAGTGTTAACCAATGGTTATTGATGTCGATTCAATGACAACAGGAATCCCCATTTTGGGATGTGGTGAAGTGGAAAACTTTATTCAGTACAATCAGTGATACAGCATGGCCACAGAACAACTCTAGGGCCTCAGACCAGGTGGTCCTACAACCAGTCCCCTCTCAGTCTAGACAGCTCTGCTCTGCTCCTCTGTGCTTTGCATTGTACTGGTCTGGTCTGATCTGCTCTGCTATGGCCTGCTTCACTGGGTTCCACTTGCACCAGATCTTCGGTGTTACAATTCAGACTACGGGATGCAGTCTTTGGAGGAAAGTGTAGTCTCAGAGCCAGAGGGGAGCTGGTTTATATGGACAGAAGTCTCTGCCTCCAGTTTCTGATTGGTCTCTCCTCATGCAAATGAAGGTGCCAAGTCCTCACAGTTTAATTGGTCCAAAAGGCGCTGCCCTGCTTGGTTAGAGTAGAACCATTCTGATTGGTTGCAGCCGTGCAGCTCCAATTGGATGGGGAAAACCTCAATCCTATTGGTTGAAATAGGATTCCAGGAAACTTTTATAAGGGTTAGTTCAGATGGCAGAAAGAGTGTAGGTAGGCAGTTCAGCACAGAGGCAGGTACTATAGTACAGAGGCTTCTCCTTGAAATGCAGTTTGAGTGAGACCCCTGTGCAGAAATGGCTGCTAGGACTTACTTTTCTTCTTTCCCTGTTAACCACCAGGAGCCCTTCTTAGTAGGTGTCTTTTTTTTTTTTTTCAGGGTTCACAAGCACAAGGAGTGTTACATGGGCTAAAAAGGTCTAGTTCATAATAATATGGTTGACTGCCAAAAATGTGTAAGTCCTATTTGTAAAAGCACTTGATGACAGAGCCTCAAAATATATTAAACAAGCCCTAGTTGGTGTGGCTTAGTGGACTGAGTGCCAACCTGAGAAACAGAGTCACTGGTTCTATTCCCAGTCAGGGCATGTGCCTGGGTTACAGGTCAGATCCCCAGCAGGGGGCATGCGAGAGGCAACAGCGCACTGATGTTTCTCTCCCTGTCTTTCGCCCACTCTTCCCCTCTCTCTAAATATAAAGAAATAAATAGAATATTTTAAAAATGCAAAAAAGATATATTAAACAAGAATTGTGAGACAAAAGAAGAATAGACAAATTCGCAATCATAATTACAGTGAGAGATTTTTAACACATCTCTCAGTAACTGACAGAAAACAAGACCCAAACCCAAACAAAACAGCACAAAATTCAGTAAAACAAAACAAAGAAAAAAAGAGTAAATATGTGGAAGGTTTGAACAAAATGGTGAACCAAGTTTTATATATATATATATCAAGCTCAGCACCTAAAGAATGCAGAATACACATTTTTTAAGAAGACATAGAATATTGGTAACATTCTGGTCAATAAAACAAATCTCAACACGTTTCAAAGAGAAATAATAGAAATGATCTTTGACTACAGTGAACTTGAGCTGGAAGTTAATGAAATAAAAGCTAATTAGAAAACCAACTATGTTTAGAAATTAAACAATACAACCCACCAGTCAAGAAAGTAGTTGCCTTAAAAATGAGAACAGGGTTGAAGTGAGGGAAAATGTATCGTAAGCATATCAGACTGTGAGGATGAAGACTTTGTAGAGTCAGGGCCGTGGTGAAGACAGCCCCTCATAGACAACACTTCCTCCTTTGATGGTTGCACACCCTGTACTCCCTTGGGCTCAGCTGGTGGGGTGGACTCCAGCCAAGGTCACAGGCAGACTTGGCCAATGTCTCCTGTCCCCAGGAACAGGCTTACCAGAGTTCCCAGGAATTGGTGCAGTCCTTGGCTGCACTGACTTTAGGGAAAGAAAGGCAGACTGAAGGCCCTGCAGAAATGGGACGGCAGCAGCCAGAGGAACCCTCTCAGGATGCAGTTTGGGCAAGCAACCCTAGTGATGTATATTGGGGAACAGGACATATTGCATGCATGGCTCTGCATCCAAGGTTTTTGTGACCAGAAGATAAAAAATGTGACCCCCTGCTCAGACTTCTGTTTGCTGATAACAGGAAGGATAAGGTAGGGTGATGGAGGAGGCACTGAACAGAGGTACCAATCAAATGGGGAGGTCATCAGATCAGGGCTTCTTGGTGGAGGGCTGTGTAGGCAGATTCCCTATCTCCTGCACCAGGGCACCAGCCTTTAGTACTGACACCAACGGCAAGTTCCAGAATTCTTTGTTTCTGGGGTTCATTGTGCTGGGGACTCATGTCTGGGCCATTCAAAAAAGTTTGTAGACATTAGGAAGAACCATGATAACATTGTGGCATCTGTGGAAGAGGACACATACAGGTTGCTGGAGGTCCAGCAAGCCTGGCAAAAGGTGAGTTGTAATCATTCTGTCTATGCCCAGATTCTCGTCCCCCATGAAGAGCCTTGAGCCAAGTGTCATGTTGGCAAGGCTCTGAGTACAGGGTCCCACCTCTGGCCACACTCGGGAACAGACAGAAAGTAGGGTAGGCCTCATCTGGACAGAGTCACTGGCATGTTCTAGGTCAATTCACTGAGAGGCATGTTAGTGTCTGCACTGATTTTTGGCTGTTTCTTGTATCTGAGTTCTTCCCTAGTTTTCACAAACCTCTATTTAAGGAATCAAAATTATGACTTTTAATAATTCTTTTTAAAAAATCCTCAATGGAGAACATGTTTATTGACTTGAGAGATAGGAAGGGAGGGAGGGTTGGAGGGAGAGAGGAAGAGCGGGGAGAGAAAAAGAGAGAGAGAGAGGGAGCAAGTCATCAATGTGAGAAACATCAATCGGTTGCCTCTTACACAAACCCCAACTGGGGATCAAACCCTCAACCTAGGTATATGCCCCAACCTGGAATAGAACCACAAACTTTTGGTGTATAAGATGATGCTCCAACCAGCTGAGCCATCCAGCTAGGGTTTTAATAACTTCTAATAGAAGCCTAATAAACACAGGGATAGCACCTGATTCATAAATATCACCTCAGTGAATGTCTGCCAGATGACCCTTCCATGCAGATAGCTCCTGCAGGAAGAAACAGAGTGTTGCCAGACCCTTGGGCCCCCACAAGGAATAGTGCAGCTCTGATGTACAGTCAGATGACAAGCATGCTTGTTGTTTCACTCTATAAAAGCAATCATTCTATGCATTCTCTTGGTTTCCAGCTACGCTCGGGCATAGGACTGATAGAGGGAGCATGTGTCAGGTGTGGCTGCAGCATATGCAGGCTCATAGCTGTGGAGCTTTCAACCCTGTGAATGTGCCCCCCACCCTGTGCCCATGGCACTGTCAATGTAATGTTCTAGTACCAGCTATCAGGAGGAGTGTGGCAGGGGAGTTTCTAGTGCATACCTTGGGTGCATTTAGGGACAGATTTCTGCCAATTATATCCTGACAATGAAATTATACATGATGCATATATCCTATTTATATACATATATTTTCCTTTCAAATATATTTTATTTTATTTATTTTAAATTAAATTAAGTATTATGTTACTGTTGTTCTATTACAATTGTCCCATTTTCCCCCCATTGCTTTCCCCTGCCCCACCCAACCTTGCTCCCACAGTCAATCTGCACACTGTTGTCCATGTCCATGGATCCTTTATACAAGATCCTTGACTAGACCCTTCCCTTTCTTTCACCCATTATCCCCTGAACCTCTCCCCTCTGGTCACTGTCAGTCTATTCCTTGATTCCATGCCACTGGTTCTATTTTGCTCATTTGTTTGTTTTGTTCATTAGGTTTCTTTTATAGGTGAGATCATATAGTAGCTGTCTTTTGCTGCCTGACTTATTTCACTTGGCATATCACTCTCCAGTTCCATCCATGCTGTCATGAACTGTAGGAGTTCCTTCTTTCTTTCTGTTGCACAGTATTCAATTGTGTAAATGTACCACAGTTTTTTGTCCACTGATTTACTGATGGGCACTTAGGCTGTTTCCAATTAGACTATTTTAAATAATACTGCTATTAACAGAGGGGTGCTCCAGAACTTTGGATGTTGTTTCTGGATCTTAGGGTATAATCTCAGCTATGGAATCACTGGATCAAAAGGCAGTTCCATTTTTGGTTTTTTGAAGAAATTCCATACTGTTTTCCACAGTGGCTGCACCAGTCTGCATTCCCAACAGGGGTGCAATAGTGTTCCCTTTTCTCCACAGCCTCAACAGTACTCATTGTTTGTTGAGTTACTATTGATGACCATTCTGATGGGTGTGAGGAGGTATCTCATTGTGGTTTTGTAATGTGGGGTTTAGGCTGAGAGTCCCAAGGGCCACCCACAAGCCTAGCTTGGGGGCTGGTAAGAGCAGCAGGTTATTTTGCATATCAATAACAGAATGCTAATTTCATAGCCTGAGTGGCCAAGGAACATGGGCATGATTTGGACTCATGATGTAACTGGAAGGCAGCTCTCCTGCTTACAGCCCCTGCATCAGAGCTTGGAGACGGTTTGCCCCATGCCAGGGGGCCACGCCTGCTGGGACTAACTATGGCAGCCAAGAAAGGCAGAGAATACAGGAGTGCTAGTGGATATAGCTGATTGTGGGAGGAGCCAGAAATGGGGTTATGGAGGAAGATCTGTACAGGGATTAAAAACCTAGGTGTGGCAACCTTGCTGGGGTTTAACCACGTGGTTTTGGGAGTGGAGAAGGGACTCATTTGATCACACTGTATAGGAAGCAGCAAAGCAAGATGTAGCAGTTATGCAGAGTTTTCTCTCTCTAAATAGTCTGGAAGGATGCAGAAGGATTCCCCAGTTTGCCAGGTTTTGGATTGAGAATAGGAACCTATGCTCCATATGCTCCATAGGAGCTATGGACTTCGATTTTCTTTTCCTGAGATATGGTACCCCTGATTGGCCTGGTTTGGCAAGGGGAGGCAGGACTGTGTGTGAATGTATTTGTGGGTGTTTTAAAGGGACTTTTGGATTGAATGGTAACATTCGGTGATTATTCTAAACCTGTAATTTTTGAATAAATAGGTCCTTTCCTTTTTACCAAACTCTGGCATTGAGAGCCACAGTTCCTAAAATGACAGTGGTGGGAAAATAACCATGGTAAAAAATGACTCCAGGGGAGGGGGTTTGTTTCTGTAACAGTTTTAATTTGCAACTCTCTGATGGCTAGTGATGTTGAGAACCTGTTCATATGTCTATGGACCCTCTGTATGTCCTCCTTGCAGAAGTGTCTGTTGGGGTTCTTTGACCATTTCTTAATTGGATTGTTTGTCTTTCTGGTGTTGAGTCATGTGAGCTCTTTATATATTTTGGAGATCAAACTATTG
Source organism: Mormoops blainvillei (assembly GCA_004026545.1). Taxonomy (NCBI): domain Eukaryota; kingdom Metazoa; phylum Chordata; class Mammalia; order Chiroptera; family Mormoopidae; genus Mormoops; species Mormoops blainvillei. The sequence continues at coordinate 43,334 of PVJD01006395.1, read as the reverse complement.
ACTGAGGTATCATCGGTAAATATATTTTCCCATAAAGTTGGTTCCCTTTTCATTTTGCTGGTGTTTGCTTTAGCTGTGCACAAGCTTTTTAATTTGATGTAGTCCCATTTGTATATTCTTTCCTTTATTTCCCTTCCCTAGGAGATATATTGGTGACAATATTGCTGCATAGGATATTTGAAATTTTACTACCTATGTTTTCCTCTAGGACTTTTATAGTGTCATGATTTATATTTAAGACTTTTATCCATCGTGAGTTTTTTCTGGTGTATTGCATAAGCTGGTTGTTTAGTTTCATTTTGTTTTTTGCATGTACTTGTCCAGATCTCCCAAAACCATTAATCGGTGAGGATATTTTTACTCCATTTTATGACCCTGCCCCCTTGCCAAATATTAATTGACCCATGTAGAGACATTGGTTTATTTCTAGGCTCTCTATTCTGTTCCATTGATCTATGTGTCTGTTCTTCTGCTAGTCCCAGGCTATTTTGATTACAGTGGCCTTGTAATATAGTTTGATATCTAGTATTATGATCTCTCTCACTTTGTTCATCTTTCTCAAAATTGTTGAAGCTATTTGGGGCTGTATTTGCTTCCATACATTTTTGAAATATTTGTTCTAAATCTGTGAAATATGTCATTTGTATTTTAATAGGCATTGAATTGAATGTATAGATTGTTTTGGGTAGTACGTACATTTTAATAATGTTAACTTCTCCAATCCATGAACATGGTATATGATTCCATTTCTTTGTATCTTCTTTGATTTCTTTATTCAGTCTTCCCTAGTTTTCTGAGTACAGGGCTTTTACCTCCTTGCTTAAATACATTCCTGGGTTCTTTATTTTTCTTGTTGCTATAGTAAATGGGATTTTTCCCCTAGTTTACGCATCAGATATTTCATTGTTGGTGTACAAAAATGCCTTCAGTTTCTGAATATTGACTTTGTATCCCACTTTTTTTTTCCAATTTACTCATTCGGTTGAGTAGTTTTTGGTGGAACTTATAGAGTACACTATGTACACTATCATGTCATCTGCAAACGGTGACAGTTTTACTTCCTCCTTTCTAATTTGAATGCCTTTAATATCACTTTATTGTCTGATCACTGTGGCTAGAACTTCCAATACTATGTTGAATAGAAGCGGTAAAAGTGGACGCCTTTGTCTTGTTCCTGATTTTAAGGGGAAAGCTTTTAATTTTTGTCCATTGAATATGATGTAGACTGTAGGTTTCTCATATACGGCCTTTATTATGTTGAGATATACTCCCTCTACTCTCATTTTGTGGAGTGTTTTTTATCATAAATGGGTGGTGTACTTTATCAAATGCTTTTCCAACATCTATAGATATGATCATGTGATTTTTGTCTTTCCTTTTGTTTAAGTTGTGTATTATGTTTGTTGATTTGTGATTGCATCATTGTGATGAATCCACTTGATCATGGTGTATGATCTTTTTAATGTACTGATGAATCCAGATTTTCAATATCTTGATGATTTTAGCATCTATGTTCATCAGATATATTGGCCAATAGTTTTCTTTCTTTGTTGTGTCTTTACCTGATTTTGGATTTAGGATGATACAGGTCTCATGAAGAGAGCTTGGGACTCTCCCCTTTTCATTAATTTTTTGGATAATAGTTTGGGAAGGATAGAAGTTGGCTTGTCCTGAATGTTTGGTAAAATTTTTATGTGAAGCTGTCCAGCCCATGATTTTTGTGTGCCAGGAGTTTTCTGATTACTGCTTCAATTTTGTTAGTTGTTATCCATCTATTCAGGCTTTCTGCTTTTTCTTGACTCAGTTTTGGAAGATTATATTTTTCTAGAAATCTGTCCGTTTCACCCAGGTTTTCAAATCTCTTGCAGTATAGTTGTTTGCAGTCATTTCTTACAATCCTTTGTATTTCTGTGGTATCAGTAGTAACCCCTCCTCTTTCGTTTCTGATTTTATTTACTTGGGTCCTTTCCCTTTTTTTCTTGATGAGTCTGCTTAAAGGCTCATCGGTTTTGTTTATCTTTTCAAAGAACCAGCTCCTGGATTTATTGATCCTTTGAATTGTTCTTTTAATCTCTATGTCATTCAATTCTGCTCTGATCTTGATTATTTCCTTCCTTCTACTTGCTCTGGGCTTCGTTTGTTGTTGTTTCTCCAGTTCTCATAGATGTAGGGTTAGGTAGTTCATTTGAAATGATTCTGTCATTTTCAGGTAGGCCTGTAGTGCTATGAACTTCTCTCTCAGGACTGCCTTTGCCGTGTCCCATAGGTTCTGGACTGTTGTGTGTTCATTTTCATTTGTTTCCAGAAGCTTTTTGATTTCTTCCTTGATCTCATTATTGACCCATTTTCATTGTTTAATAGCATGTTATTCAGTCTTCCATGAGTTTGAGTGTTCTTGTGTTTGAGTTTTTTCCTTGAGGTTGGTTTCTAGTTTCAGGACCTCATGGTGTGAGAAAATGCTTGTTATCATTTCAATTCTCTTGAATTTGTTGAGGCTTGTTTTGTGTCCTATCATGTGGTCTATCTGTGAAAATGTTCCATGTGCATTTGCAAAGGGTCTGTATATTTTGCTTCTTTTTGGTAAAATTTTCCATATATATCAATTAAGTCCATTTGATCTAGAGTGTTCTTCAATGCCACATTATCCTTGTTGATTCTTTAGAAGTTTTGTACATTGTTGAATGGGGTGTTAAAATCCCCTACGATGTCCTCATTGCTGTCGATATCTTTCTTGAAGTCCTCCAAGATTTTCCTTATATACTTGGATGCTCCTATGTTGGGTGCATATGTGTTTACAAGGATTTTATCATCTTGATGGAGTACTCCCTTAAGTATTATGTAGTGACCTTCTTTGTTTTTTTTTATGGCCTTTGTTTTGTCTGATGTACGTACTGCTACCCCAGCTTGTATTTTATTTCCTTTTTCTTGGAATATTTATTTTTTCATCCCTTCACTTTCAGCCTGTGTGGCTCTTTTGTTCTTAGGTGGGCCTCTTATGGATAGTGTATATGCGGGTCATGTTTTCTTATCCATTCAGCTACTCCATGTCTTTTGTCTCGAGCATTTAATCCATTACACTTATGGTTATCGATAGGTACTTATTCACTGCCATTTTTTCCCTTTGTACCTGTATTCCTCTTTCTCCTTCTCTCTGTTTCTCTTCAGCTGTTTAAAGCAGTCCCTTCATCATCTCTTGCAATGTTGGTTTCCTGGAAATGTATTCTTTTAGCCTTCTTTTGTCTGGGAAAATCCTTATTTTGCCTTCCATTTTAATGAGAGCATTGCTGGGTAAAGTAGTCTTGGTTGCAGGCCCTTGTTTTTCATTACTTGGAATATTTCTTGCCACTCTCTTCTGGATTGTAGTGTTTTTGTTGAGAAAACAGTTGAGAGCTTTATCAGAGCTCCATTATAAGTTGCTACCTGTTTCTCCCATGCTGCCTTTAAAATTCTCTCTTTGTCTTTGAATTTTGCCATTTTAATTATAATGTGTCTTGAAGTAAGCCTCTTTGGGTTCCTCTTGATTGGGACCGTCTGTGTTTCCTGGACTTGCATGACTTTTTCTCTCATCAAGATGGAGAAGTTTTCTGTCATTACTTTTTCCAACAGTTTTTATAGCACTTGCTCCTCTTCTATTTCTGGTGTCCCTGTGATAGAGATATTATTATGTTTCAAGTTGTCTTGTTGCTCTCTTAAACCCTTTTCATTCTTTTTGAGTCAATTTTTGTTCTGTTGCTCTGTCTGAGATTATTTTTCTACCTTGTCTTCCAGCTCATTGATTCAATCCTCTCCTTCATCTAACCTGCTGTTAATTCCTTCTGCTATGTTATTCATTTCAGATATTGTGTTTTTCATTTCCTTCTGTCTCTTAATGATAGCTTCTATGTCCTTCTTCATGCTGGTGCAGTTTGCATTATATTCATTGTAGCTTCCCTGGAGTTCTTTGTAATTCTCACAAAGCTCCTTTGGGATCTTTATAACCATTATTTTGAACTTGATGTCTGATAGTTTGCTTGCCTCAATTTCATTTAGCATTCTTTCTGGGGTTTCATCCTTTCCTTTCAATTTGATCTTGTTTATGTGTCCCCATTTTAGGTGATCCTTCATTTTTTAAAAGTATATTTTATTGATTATGCTATTTAAATTGACCTTTTTTCCCCTCCCCATTTATTCCCCACTGCCCTGTACTCCCATCCCACCAGCATCACCTCCCCCCTTATTTCATGTCCATGGGTCACACATATAAGTTCTTTGGCTTCTCCATTTCTTATACTATTCTTAACCTCCCCCCATCTATTTTGAACTACCAATTATGCTTCTTATTCCCTGTGCCTTTTCTCCCTTTCTCCCCCAACCTCTCTGCACTGATAACCCTCCATGTGATCTCCATTTCTGTGATTCTGTTCCTGTTCTAGATGTTTGCTTAGTTCATTTTTGTTTTTATTTCTTTAGGTTCAGTTGTTGATAGCTGTTGTCATTGTAATGTTCATAATTTTGATCTTCCTCTTTTTCTTGGATAAGTCCCTTTAACATTTCATATAATAAGGGCTTAATGATGATGAACTCCTGTAACTCGCCCTTATCCAGGAGACACTTTATCTGCCCTTCCAATCTAAATGATAGCTTTGCTGGATAGAGTAGTCTTGGCTGTAGGTCCTTGCCTTTCATGACATTGAATACTTCTTTCTAGCCCCTTCATACTTGCAAACTTTCTTTTGAGAAATCAGCTGCTAGTCTTATGGGAACTCCTTTGTAGGTAACTATCTCCTTTTCTCTGGCTGCTTTTAAGATTCTCTCCTTATCTTTAATCTTGGGTAATGTAATTATGATGTGCCTTGGTGTGTGCTCCCTTGGGTCCAACTTCTTTGGGACTCTCTGAGCTTCCTGGACTTCCTGGAGGTCTATTTCCTTTGCCAGATCGGGGAAGTTCTCCTTCATTATTTTTTCAAATAAGTTTTCATTTTCTTGTTTTTCCTCTTCTTCTGGCACCCTTATGATTCAGTTGTTGAAACATTTAAAGTTGTCCTGGAGGTTCCTAAGCCCCTCCTCATTTTTTTGAATTCTTGTTTATTCATTCTGTTCTGATTGAATGTTTATTTTTTCCTTCTGTTCCAAATCATTGATTTGAGTCCTGGTTTCCTTTCCTTCACTGTTGGTTTCCTGTATATTTTGCTTTATTTCTTTTTGCATAGCGTTCACTTTTTCCTGTTTTGTGACCATACTCAACCATTTCTGTAAGCACCCCGATTACCAGTGTTTTGAACTCTGCATCTGTTATGTTGGCTATCTCTTTATCACTTAGTTGGATTTTTTCTGGAGTTTTGATCTGTTCTTTCATTTGGGCAATATTTCTTTGTCGTGGCACTCCTGTTATGTTGTAGGGATGGAGACTTAGGTATTCACCAGGGTGGGACAACCCGTGTCATTGCATTGTGGAGCTGTATGTAGGGGAGGAGTCAGAGAGGGAATTATGCCACTTACTCAGATCTCGCCCTGCTTTCAGTCTCTTCCTCTGCTATCCATGAGCAAATTGTGCCCTTCTGGTGCTTATTCCCAGGTGGGTGGGTATGTCTGTTCTGGGACCCTGTGGGTCTCTCCAATGAACTCTTCTGTGAGGCTGGGTGTTTCTCCTGCCACCGCAAACCCCACAGGTTTTTATAGCCAGAGGTTTTGAGGCTTTCTTTTCCCTGTGCTGGAACCCTGGATTGCTCAGTCTGTCTTACTTCCCAGTTGTTCCTCCTGGTTTATCCACATGCAATTGTGGGACCACCTAGTACACCAGCTGCCCACCTCACCTACCTGGTCCTCCTGCCACTGCTTTGCCACATGTCCTCTGCCCTAGCTGCCCATCTCCACCCCTCCTACCATTCTGGATGAATGTTCCTTCTTCAATTCCTTGGTTTTTGCACTTCCATACAGTTCAATTTTCTGGCCATTGTGGCTATTTTTTATTTTTAAATTTGTTGTCCTTCTTTTGGTTGTGCGAGGAGGCCAAGTGTATCTACCTACACCTCCATCTTGGCCAGAAGTCCCTAATTATATTTCATTGATTATACTGTTACACTTGTCCCAATTTTCCTCCTATGCCCCCCCAACTCAGCACCACTCACTCCCTCAGGCTATGCCCACACCTTTATTCATCTCCATGGGTCATGTGTGTAAGTTCTCTGGTTATTCCATTTCCTGTAGTGTGCTTTGCATCCCATGGCTATTCTGTGACTACCAATTTGTACTTGTACTCTATCTCTGTACCTCTTTACCCATTCCCCCAGACACCCCTCCCATCTAGCAACCATCAAAATGCTCTCCATATTCGTGATTCTATCTTTGTTCTTGTTTGCTTAGTTTGTTTTTTAGATTCAATTGTTGATAGGTATGTGTTTATTGCCATTTTATTGTTCATAGTTTTGATCTTTTTATTTTCTTAAATAAGTCCTTTTAACATTTCATATAATAATGGTTTTGTGATAATGAACTCCTTTAGTTTTTTCTTGTCTAGGAAGGTTTTTATTTGCCTTTCAATTCTAAATAATAGCTTTGCCAGGTAGAACAATCCTGGCTATAGGTCCCTGCTTTCCATGACTTTGGATGTTTCTTGCCAATCCCTTTTACCCTGAGAAATTTCTTTTGAGGAATCAGCCAAGAGTCTTATAGGAACTCCCCTGTAGGTAACTAACCAATTTTCTCTTGCTTCTTTTAAGATTCTCTCCTTATCTTTCACCTTTGGCATGTTAATTATGATTTGTTTTGGAGTGGCATCTTTGCATCCATCTAGTTTGGGACTCTGTGTGGTTCCTGGACTTGCATGTCTATTTCCTTTATCAAGTTAGGGAAGTTTTCTTTCATTATTTTTTCAAATCAATTTCCAATTTTTTGCTCTTTCTCTTCTCCTTCTGACACCCTTCTGATGTGAATGTTGGAATGCTCAAAGTTGTCCCAGAGCCTGCTTACACTATTCTCTTTTTTTGTATTCTTTTTTCTTCTTGTTCTGATTCATTGCTTTTTGCTTCCTTATGTTACATATCATTGTTTTGATTCTCAGCTTCATCCACTCTACTGTTGTTTCATTGTAATTGTTCTTTATGTCAATTAGCTTTTTCTTCATTTCTGCCTCGGTCTTTCTTATGCTGTTGAGGTACTCAGTAAGTTCCTCAAGCATCCTCATAACCAGTGTTTTGAATTGCGCATCTGATAGACTGCTCATCTCCATTTTGTTTACTTTTTTTTTTCTGGAGGTTTGATCTGCTCTTTCATTTGGGATATGTTTGTGTGTCTCCTCATTTTGGCAGCCTCTCTGTGTTTGTTTCTATGTATTGGGTAGAGTTGCTATGACTACGCCTCATGGTCATGTGTCCAATGTAGTAGGTGTCTTATAGTGTCCAGTGGCGTAGCCTCCCCTATTATGCAAGCTGGGTATTCAAGGTACGCCTTTTGTGTGCACTGAGTAAACCCTCCTCTTGTAGTTGAGCCTTGATTTCTGTTATTTCTGTTAGCAGGTCAATAGGAGGGATTTAGCTAGACCAGTCCGCTGGATGGACTGGTTGTGACCACTGACCACAACTTCCACCCTCCATGGAGGATCTATTGTGCACCATTCAGGGGCAGGGTGGTGTTGTTCTCAAGTGGTCTGTAGCTTTCCACCGCATGTGCAGGATCTGGGGTTTTGAGGGTGGTGCACATCAGCATCAGCCACCGGATATGTTCCACTACCTTGGGCCACCCAAAATGAGCTACAAAGTAGCCTGCAAATGGCTGCTACTTGTGCAAGGCTCGGAACTTCCCAGATGAAGGCAAATTTTGATCCAAAACTGGCTGCTGCTTGTGCTGGTCCTGGGGCTACTTGGCCAGTGGTATGGGGGCTGGGTAAGTTGCTGAGGCTGGTTCTTTCTTGTTTGAGAGGATTTAGGAAGATGTGAAGCCTGTGACCAGGCCTTTATGTAGAAAAACCACTGTTAATAGTTTGATTGGGCCTATATGTTTGGTTGGGTGGAGCCTCAGGGATTACCCATAGTGGGGCAAACGGTGTTAGTGGGGTTGATGGAGTCTCAGGTATAGCCCTTGCCTACCAGCTCTGTGGCTCTGTTGAAGGGGGAGGGCTCAGAAAAGGAACAGTGGCCTATGTCTACTTTTCTGTCTGGGAGATAGCTATACCCCCAGTTCTTGCCTTGATGTCAGACACTTCACTTTCTCACAGTATGCCTCTGGTGCCTTTCAAGCTGCTATTCCAGTGTTGGAGCTCAAAGGGAGTAAGTCTGAGTAAGTCCATGTGTGGGTTCTTTAAGAGGCACTGCTTGTGACTCCAGTAATTCCTTTCACAGACACAAACCCCACTGGTTTTCTTAGCCAGAAGTTAAGAGGGCTTAGCTTCCTGGCACTGGAACCCTGGGCTGGGAGGCCCGGTGTGGGGCTGGGAACCCTCATTCCTGAGATACCTCTCCCAAATTTTTATCTACCACACATGGGTGTGGGACCAGTCTGCTCTATAATTCCACGTCTCTGTGTCTCTTACCAGTCTGGATGTATGTGGTTTCTTTAGTTCTGTAGTTGTCAGACTTCTATTCAACTTGATTTCTGATGATTCTGAGTGATTGTTGTTCTGTAGCTTAGCTGTAATTTTGATGTGGTTTTGCAAGGAGATGAGCCGTGTTTACCTACACCTCCATCTTCTATATTCATATTATAATCTTTTACCCACTTGTCAAGTTGATACTCTGCTTTTTTCCTTTTCATTAATTAAAACCAGATATTTAGTAGATGTTTTAGAATTTCTTGAACAGAAGTGGACAATGATATTTTTAATGGATGTAGGTTGACCGCACAATTTGTAACAAAACATAATGGAGGTATTAAAAACTGCCCCTAAGAAAAAGGTTTCAGAATAAAATCAGCCCCAGAACATCATGAATATTCTGAGAATGGAAAACAATAATAATCCTATCACTTCTGGTCACCAACCACAAGCAATTCTGTGACACAATTTAACTCAATTCTAATACTATTTACCTGGAGATAGTATCAAATCCCACAGGTTAAGTGCTCAGTTGCACAAGAATACTACCTCCCAACTTCAAAAGCAAATTACAAATACTAGGTCCCCAGGTTACTCACAACTTCTGTCTGATTTGGCTACATATCTGAAGTTCCCACAATCACCTGTTTCTATTCGATTAATTTGCTGGAGCAGCTCATAGAACTCAGTAAACACTTGAATTATGTTTACCAGGATGTGATGGATACAAATGAACAGCTAAGTGAAGAGATATACGGGATTAGGTCTGGGGAGATGCAGAGAGCAGGAGCTTCCATCCCCATGAAGTTAGGGTACTGTAGCGCAGGAGTTCCAAGCTGGGGAGCTGCACTTTTGTTAGTGATATCTCTGAAAAACAAAACAAAACACCCAGAGGACCAGCAGTGTGAAGATACCATTTATCATTCATGTTACAGAGGAGTGCACCAATGGCGGTGGATCGGTGAAACACCATGTCCCACCTCCAGTCTTTGACCTACTTTTCAGGTTAGGGAGGGAACCCTGGTAGTGTGTGAAAATTCTACAAGGTTGTGATAATTGCAGGGGACTCGATAGTGATGGGACTCCAGATACAGTTTTTCCTTGTTCCTTGTGGCTTTGGGCTAGGTGGCTAATGACTCTCTGAGGGTGTGGAGGGACCATATCCTCAGCTACCTGACAGGTGCATCACCCTCCCAGTACATGGATGTGTTCACTGACCTGGAAGTTCCCTGAATTCTTTATTTTTGGGATTTTACAGAGGCTCCATCATGTAGGCATGGTTGATTATTAACTCCATTACCAGTCCCTTTACCCTATTTGCAGGATAAGGGTGGTAGGGCTAAAAATTCCAAGATTCTCATCATTGCTGTTATTTTGGGAACCAACCCTCATCCAGGAGCCCACACAGAGTCACCTCAATAGAACAAAAAATGTTCCTAGCATTCTTATCACTTAGGAATGTCCAAAATTGGGCAGATACCAATCTACATATTTCCAGGGAAGTATCTGCCAGTGACAGGTGGTAGAGAATTTATCATTATTATTGGTCTTACCTTGGCTGCAGGTGCAGAGTGTTGAGCAAATCAAACTCCCTAGCTCATGTGAGGCTACTCTTACTGGTTCTTGTAGAGCCCCACTGGTTAGTTTGTATCCCTATTTGTTCACTCATTTGTCGGTCCGTCTGTCCGTCCATCCATCCATCCATGTATTCATTTGTTTATTCATTTATTCTCCAATCAATTCATGCTCCTCTTCCATTTTACTCATAGCAATGCAGACAATTTTCCCAGGGAAAAGCCTCCTGGGTGCCCTCTCCTTACATATCTGTGACCATGCTCATAGTGGGGTGGCCCTTTGTGGGGTGTAAGCCCACCCAGGATAATAAAAGTCCTTCTCTGCACTGCGAAGCATGGGCAGGCCTGGTGGCAATTAGGTTGCAGGTGTCAGAGGTAGTGTAGAAGACTGTGTCTCAACCCAGATATTGACCCCTCACTGACCCTTCTGATGCTTCATGAGGTTGTAGGCTCTAATCAAGGTCAGAGGTTGACCTGGTTTTAAGATCAAAATTCAGGACCCAGGCTCATCATTATTCCTAAGAGTTCCTGTGACTCTTCAATGCCCAGGGTACACTGCTGTGAGGGCAAGCAAGGTGGGCCCGGACTAGGAGGAGGCAGCACTGGAAATGTGAATGGAACAGATCATGTGGCATGAATGTCTCTGGGTTCAAGGCTTATGGGACAAGGGGCTGAAAAATGTTCTGCCTTCTGTTTGGTGATGACAGGGCAGGGAGTGAGGAGGAGGATCTGGACAAGGTTCCAGTCAGCAGTTCAGGAATTCTGGAGGGCAGGGCTGCGTGGGATGACAGTTATGGAGGCAGCTCCACAGCAGCTGCTGCCCAACACTTGTGTGCTGCTGGCCTCCAGGGCTTACACCATACAGCATGTTCCTGAAGGTGCCTCTGCTTCTGGAGCTCATTGTGCTTGGGCCTCCTGTCTGCAGTTCCGGCTTTGTGGACATTAATAAGAGCACGCCTTTCTTTGCCATGTGTGTGGAGTTTGCCATGTTTCAGTTCAACCAAGCCCATGTGGATGAGTACGCTTACAAACTGCTGTGGGTAGGGAGAAGCCAGCGCAAGGTAAATGGTACCTCCCTGTCCCTGAGGCTTTGCATTGGCCCTGAAACCAGGCCAGGTGAAATGGGGGTGGGAGGTGAATCCTTGGTCCTTAAAAAGAAAAGAAAAGAAAGGATTTTTTGTAGTTTTCAGTAAATATTTTTTAAAGTACAAGGTATCACAAGTGCTTCAAGTTTCTATTTTGTTTTCTTAATGAATGAAGCCCCTGAAAAACAAGGTAGAGAAGGAAGGAAGATTGCAGAAAGGAAAGCACTAGTGTCAGAGTTTCAGCTGCAGTATGAGGGAGAGAAAAACAACCTCTGAAGTGAGGTAGCTGAGAGAAGCAAGGACAGCAGAGATTGACAGGTAATGCGAAAGACAAAGAGAAGTGGTTGCTGGAAACAAAAGGCCAAGAGGGAAAGGCAAGGGAAAGGGATCACAGAGGTGCCTGACTTCAGGCCTTGGCCAGGCTTCCGGAAGCCTCATTGTGCTCATTAGTGGGCAGGATGCTGAGATGTTTCCTGCTTGAAGTGGGCAGGCCTTGAACTCACAGCTATTGTGGGTCCAGGTCTGGCTAGGAGGTGGCAGAGAAGACAGACAGAGGCTTGTTCTCATGGGACTGTTATGCTGGTAAAATAGTGGAAGGATGGGACAAGAGCTGTCAGTGCAGGGACTCAGGGTCATGGGGAGGCAACGTATGTGATCAGGAGTGTGTCAGAGAGGGCCTCTCTGTGATGGGCACTCCTGGGAGGACCTGGTTACATGGTAGAGGTTTAGGGACAAGAAGGGCAGGTAGCCACAAAGAGGTCCCTGGATCAGGACAAGCCACAGGTATCCTGGGGAATAGCCTAAAAGTTTCTGGACCTGTGTCACAGATAAAAAGTGTGCAGAAGGGAAGTAGGGCTGGGACATCTTCAGAGACACAGGTAAGGCGTTAGAACATTATTTTCAGAGTAATCGGAATCCATGAGAGGAAGCCATTCAGATAGTTTTAGCAATATTTCTCTGGATGCCGTGGACATAGTGGGTTCCACAGCCTGGGGGCAAGCTAAGACCATGAGGCAGAGATGGTCCTGGTCACCAGGAGGTAGAGGTGGTGCTGGCTTCTGGGTCTGCTTGAAGATGGATGCGGGGTGCACTGATGTGGGGTATGGAAGAAACAGTGTAGTCATTGGTGGACCTAGGTATTAGCCTTTGAGCACATGAGTGGGCAGTGACTCTATCACTGAAAAGACAATGTAGTAAAGTTTTGGGGAGACATGGAAAAATCTAGGCAGAATATATGACATTTAGTATTCCTGACCCAGTTATGGAAGGTCCAGGAGGCAGTGGGTTATAGGGCTTTCAGGGCAGGGAGAGGTTGGTCCTGAAATAAATGTAGGTGTCATTAGTGTCTTATTTATGCAAACCTTCCCACTGATGTTTATTCTTACCACTTCCCACTTCCTTTGAATTGAATAGTGTCCTCGAGTCATTCTGTCCATGCCACATTCTGGTTACCCTTGAAGAGCCCTGGGCCAGGTACCGTGTTGGCAGGGATTTGATGTGCAGGGTCCCACCACTGACTACACTCTGGAAGAGATGGGCAACAGGGTGGACCTCACCTGCACAGGAGCACTGACCTCCCTCAGTCTTTCCCATTTCCTGACATCAGCCTCTTTTCTTATGTTGCATCTCAGCCTTGCACCTGGGGAGGCTGTATAAACCCCTGGGACAGCAACACTATTGCTCCTACCCCAGATCCTGAACCTTTTACTAGCTCAGGGTCTGCTGACTGTCCAGGGGGCCTAGACATGTATGAGTGTCTGTATGTCTGAGTGTGTTGTTGGTATGTGGCCAGGCACAAGTGGGTATTGTGTCAGCTGCAGGAATTCCTGAGCTTCAGATTAACTTTCTAAACAATTTCAGGTCAGTCCAGTGAGAGAGGCATATTCCTGCCTGCACTGATTTTTGGCTAGATTTCTCTTTGTGTTTGAGTTCTTACCTAGTTTTCATGGACCTCTACTTTAAGAAAATGAAATCATGACTTTAAAATCTTCTTATAGAAGCCTAATAAACACGGGGATAGCACCTGATTCATAAATATCACCTCAGTGAATGTCTGCCAGATGACCCTTCCATGCAGATAGCTCCTGCAGGAAGAAACAGTGTTGCCAGACCCTTGGGCCCCCACAAGGAATAGTGCAGCTCTGATGTACAGTCAGATGACAAGCATGCTTGTTGTTTCACTCTATAAAAGCAATCATTCTATGTGTTCTCTTGGTTTCCAGTTGCGCTCCAGCATAGGACTGATAGAGGGAGCATGTGTCAGGTGTGGCTGCAGCATATGCAGGCTCATAGCTGCGGAGCTTTCAACCCTGTGAATGTACCCCCGACCCTGTGCCCATGGCACTGTCAATGTAATGTCCTAGTACCAGCTATCAGGAGGAGTGTGGCAGGGGAGTTTCTAGTTTGTGTACATGTATGGACTTTTTTTTGTGTGAGAAAAATAGAGAATATCAAGGAATGAGTGAAATGATAAATAAAATTTAAAAAGACAAAAGAGAAAAGTATACCTATGTGTATTGTCATTTATATGCCTGCATCTGTACATTCACATCTTTTGCCCACTTTTCTATTTGATTGTCTGTGTATTACTCAGTTCAAAGTAAGTATTTCATAGCGGTTTCTACACTTTCTTCTTGACAGAAGTTTACTTGGATTTATTTAATGGACTTGGAGATGGGCCGCACAATTTGTAAAAAACATGATGAAGATATTGACAACTGCCCCTTGCAAGAAGGCCCACGCAAGAAAAAGGTTTGAGAATAAAAGCAACCCAAAGCATCAAGAACCTTATGGGAATTAAAAATAATATCAAAGAAGGCCTATGAGAGAAGGCTTAGGAAAGTCTTCAGGGACCCTCCTTGGGTAGAATGAGGGTCCTGGACGATCTCCCACCAGGTCCCAGGGCTGCCACCTGGTGGGGGGGAAGGTGGTCATTCTAAGTAGTGCTGCTCTCAGCAGAGCAGTGAGCTGAGCCCTGTGTCCCAGCCTGGCTGACCAGAGACACCCTGACAACACCCAGCTGACTTTCCTCCCTGAATGGAGTCCTACTCTTGGGTCTCAGCCTCAAAGTTTCCTGAACCTCGGGGTTCAGGCAGGTGCTCTGCTTCCTGAGGTCCTCTCTCTTTCTTTGCTCATATTCTTCCGGATCCTAGACTGTTTATTTAGTCTGGTCATCCCACATCTGCCTCTAGTCTCCTGGGCTGCAAGGACATGCTCCATCAGTCTGAGCTCTTATTCACTATCCTGTGAGATGACACCTGTCCCATGGGACTCAGACCTTGGGGACAGGCTTCAGCTAGTGTTACACCATCAGTGGGGCTGGTCTCCCTCTTTACCTGAGTCTTGGGGGCAGTGTCCACTTGGGGTGGGTTTGTGACTTTTGCTGAGTGGGGGATATCCACATGGGTCATCTCCTGAGCAGTGCGCTGCCTTCCTAGAACTGATGGGGCAGGGGCCATTCATGATCATCATGTGCACTGGGAGATCCTTCAGAGCCAGGTGCTGGCCCGACCAGTCATCCTCTCAGGAGCCCCTGGGCTCAAGTGAACAGACTCAGGTAACCTCTGCCTACCATCCTGGTGGAGGCTTGAGCTTCCTAAGTCCTACCCAGGCCACTGTTGTTGCTTTTCTTTCCTTTTGGAGTTTCAAATGCATCTTGAGCTTCTGTTAGTTTCTTCGTGCTAAGTGCTCTCATGTGTTACCTTGTTCTGAATTTATGTCTTGCAATTACATTTTTCAGGTGGACTGCACCTTCGTTGTGGATGCCCGACCATGGATTTCCCAGTTCACCCTTCTGAACAGCACCTGTGTGCAGAAATAGGTAGGGAAGGAGTGCCTGGCTTCTCACAGGAGAAGATTCTCTTCCTCTAGAGAGTGACAATTTGTCTGTAGTTAGGTCTGTGAAATACCAGGGGAATTAAAGGCATCTCAGAGCACTTTCTGGATCTCTGTCTGTTTCGCATTCTCCTGGATTGTTTATTTTCCAGGGAAGTCTCTGCCAGTGACAGGTGGTAGAGAATTTATCATTATTATTGGTCTTACCTTGGCTGCAGGTGCAGAGTGTTGAGCAAATCAAACTCCCTAGCTCATGTGAGGCTGCTCTTACTGGTTCTTGTAGAGCCCCACTGGTTAGTTTGTATCCCTATTTGTTCACTCATTTGTCGGTCCGTCTGTCCGTCCATCCATCCATCCATCCATGTATTCATTTGTTTATTCATTTATTCTCCAATCAATTCATGCTCCTCTTCCATTTTACTCATAGCAATGCAGACAATTTTCCCAGGGAAAAGCCTCCTGGGTGCCCTCTCCTTACATATCTGTGACCATGCTCATAGTAGGGTGGCCCTTTGTGGGGTGTAAGCCCACCCAGGATAATAAAAGTCCTTCTCTGCACTGCGAAGCATGGGCAGGCCTGGTGGCAATTAGGTTGCAGGTGTCAGAGGTAGTGTAGAAGACTGTGTCTCAACCCAGATATTGACCCCTCACTGACCTTTTTTTTTATTCATTTTGTTTATCCATTTTGTCCATTTGTTTATTCATTTATTCTCCAATTTCTCCCTGCACCTCCTCTGTTTCACTCATTTGAATGGAGACAATTTCTCCATCCCTGGGCCAGGTTCACAGTGGGGCGATCTTTTGGCAGTGGGTCATGCCTAATCACAGGGATGGGAGGTGGGTGACTGAAGGTGGCTGAAGGCCCTGTCCTCCATGTACACTCACCGGAGCATCGACAGAGGGGCTGCATAATTGACAAGAATATCCTCTCATGTTCTCTGAAGAGTTCCATCGTATAACATCTCCAGTCACTACATCTCCACCTGATTCCTGATACATGTATTTCTCCATCTGGGCTTAGTGTGACCTTCATGGCTATTAACACTAATAACTTCCTGTGGGGCAGGTGCTGTGACCACTGACACCCCCCTTGATGAGCAACTCTCTTGCTAGGTTCTGGTGGGGAGCAGCCCTGGAGGAACAGATAGATGGAGGACATGATAGGGTGTGGGGCATGAGTGGGATGGAGACACTGTGGCAGTGTTATCTGGAGGAATATTTCTGAATGGAAGGGCTGATGGCACTTACCTCATCCCTCCTGGGCTTCTGGGCACACTGGTTTAATTGGTCCCTAGTTGAAAAACTTGCTCTTTCCTGGCCATCCCATTCCTATGAAATGGTTATAAGGGCTGATGGCACAGGATTTCCATGGACATTTGGGGATAGCTCCACTGCAGACAGTCCAAAGACAGTGGCCTGGATCAGCTTTGGCTTTTTTGATGAATCTCTGTGTAGAGTTTATAACATCTGCCCATACTTCAATAGGGGCATATATAAACTTACAAGGGCAGTTGTATGATAAGCAAAGCCAGTACATTGCCCACCCTTGCCTATGATAGCACTCAGGTTCCTAGGAGCTGAGCCATTGTTCATGGGTCAAGGACAGCTAGATCCTTCCTGAGTGTTAGTTGGTATTCCTCACAGGTGGAATTACCTTTACCTCTGACTCCCCATTTACATCAGAAAGACCTGGTGTCCTGCTCTTTTTCATTATATTTCAGTTGTTTCCTACCTTAATTTGTATGGAAACCATATTAGTTTTATTTTACAAATTTACTAGAGACTAGGCCACAACCCCTGATTTCCCCTATAGAAGAATCTTCGTGACCTAACATTGGAAATATGTAAAGCCCCCAGGTGATTGACACTTGTGGCCGAGGTTGTAAAATGGTTTTCTAAGGAACACCAATACTCAGAAATTGTGTAGGTCACAGTTAATGGATTTTGTTTGTGGCCTATGTCTTTCCTCTGATTTTTGCCCTTACAGAATATGGAATTAAAAACATATCCACATTCACTGAGTTAATGCCCACAGCTCTTTTGTAGAGTTAGTACATTTTGTGCCTGACGCCACTGTCATTGAACCCACATTAGTAGTTTTTGAATGATGATGCATCACTAACTAAGTTCTGTCAGGAAAAGGAGCAATCTATCCTGTGCCATTGTGTCCTGGAGATACTCCAGAGTCAGCCCTATAACTAGTTGTCTCAAATCAGAAGGGAGTAAAAATATACTTGAAAATTATAATATAAGCGCATAATATAAAAATTGACACTTATTTTAAAAATTCTTGATTTCCACAAAACCCAGGCTTATGTGGAATTACCTGGCATGAAATATTGGAATACATTTGCTGAAACTCCCCTCCAGTAACTGGGGCTTAACCAAAATCTTAGCCCTGGGGTTTTTGAGGGAAGATCTACAGGCAGAAGGTAGGACATGGAGGAGAAAAGGAGCACAGTGCTCCCTGGAAGTTGGATGTAGTAAATTTTGAGTGATGGATTTATCACCGTGAATCCTCCCCACCAGCCCCTTTTTACATTTCTTTATCAGGACACCAGCATCTAGTCTCAAGGCTCCTCACTGCGGTTTTCTGAAATGGAGCTCAGGGTCAGCTGAGCTCAACACCCTTATCACAAGGTTCCCTTTTAACTATGGTTTCCAAGCATAAAGATTCATTGTTATTATCAAAGAAACAAAGACTTAGAAACACTTGTAACTAACCACTTGTTATTTTCTTTTTGTATACTCTCCAAATATTGTTTTCAGAACAAAATTACCTACCACAGAAATTGCTGTTGTTTATCTGCTTTTCTGTCCTCTCTTATGAGGTCACATTGTCAGCCCAGGAACACATCAGTGGATCAATCAACAGATCAATGTATCAAACCATCACATTTGTCAGGATGAGCCCCACACCCCTATGTCCAACTGCCCCACACTCAGGTGCCACCCCTCAGCATATGCCACAATCTATTCCCAGAACTCCATAGACCATGCACCATCTCCTCATCTAGTTTCTTTACTGTACCCTGTTTTCAGAATCTGCTACTCTTTATATTATGACACCTATTTTATCTGAAATTGCTTATATTTTTCATAGACCTGTCCTATGGCTTATATTCTGTGCATAGCTGTTAGATAAATATAAAATATTATTCAAATCATACAAAACCTCAAATTAGTTCTATATTTTAAAACACAGTATTTCCAGCACATAGTCAAAAACAATCAGAAAAAGACAAGATATGATAGGGGAGAACAGCAGAAAGAAAGAAAGAGCTACTACCTTTTGTAGCAGCATGGAGAGCATTATGCTAAGCGAAATAAACCTGGTGGTGAAAGATGGATAACATATGGTCTCAGCTATAAGTGGAACCTAATCAACAAAATAAACAAGCAAGCAAAATATAACCAGCAACATTGAAATAAAAAACAAAGTGACAGTAACTAGAGGGGAGGAGGATTACAGGGGAAAAGGAGGGGAAGGGTCATCAAGGAACACGCAGAAAGGACCCATCAACAAAGCCAAATGGGGGAAGGATGGAGGATGGGAGGTGGGGAGGAGTGGGGCTGGGGAACGTGGTGGTGGGAAAATGTTGATGTGGGGATGATGGGATGGGGTACAGGGTGGAAGGGATAAAGGGGAGAAAAAAATGAGACAACTATAATAGCAAAATCAATAAAATATCCAGAAAGAAAAAAGAAACAAATCTGAAAGCTATCTAGAGAATGTGGTTATTAGATAGGGACTTTAACATACCCAAGATGAATTGGTTCAAAGCATTCAAAGATGACTAATACTGGGAAAGAAGTTGAAACTATAATAAGGAATAAAAGGAAAGTCCTAGGACTGAGAAATACAATAAATTAAATGAATAGTGAGATAGGAAGGTCAGCTGAAGGGAGAATTAGACAATAGGATATAGGACAGAGGAGATGGTACAGGATGAAAAGTGTGAGAACAATGTGAGATCTGCCTCCTAGCAATATTTGAAAATCTAAAGCCTGAGTAATCTAGAACTGACCAAAGACATCAAACCATTGTTTTCAGCAGTATTATAAACCCTAAACAGCATAATAAAACAAACTCATGACTGAGTATGAGTTAAAAATCAAATTTAAGGAGAAAAGTCTTTAAATCAATCACAGGTAAAAAAGATGTTTTATCTTCAAATAAGCAAACATTAAGCTTTCAGCTGCCCTTAGATAGGAAACACTGAAAGTCAAAAGATATTGACATGCATCTTCTAAGTAATTCTTTAGCCAGCAAAAATATCTCAGAAGTGCATATAAAAGAGAGTAATTTTAAACAAAATGGAGTGTAGCTGTTGCCAGTAGAATTGTCCTAAAATAAATACTAAAGGAAATTTTGGGGGCAGAAGGAAAAGAATCCCAGATGGAAAAATAGTGTGGTAGGAAGAAAAGAAGAACACTCTGAAGAATAAATATATGGCTAAATATTGATGACACATGGATTGTAAAAAATGATATTTTATTGAAGACTATAAAATACATATAGAATTAGTATGCATGAAAATCATGACCGAAAGCTGAAAGAGGAGTAAATGTGGCTAGAATGATGTAAGTGAACTGAATGCTCTAATAAAAAGGCAAATTTAGCTTACTGTTGGAAAAACAAAAGAAAACAAAACAAAAAGAAAACATCTTAAATAGAAGAAGACAGATTTTGGAAAAAATAAGGATGGACTAAAGTATACTATGCCAATACTAACTAAAAAATATCAGTATAGCAGTACTAGTACCTCATAAAATTAACACAAGAATCACTGCTTGAAATACAGGGGGCTATTTTACTAATGAAAATGTTCACCTGTCTCAAAATACTTAAAGCAAAAAAAAGAAAGAACAGAAAGAAGAAATAATCAAGTTGACAATCGTAGTGAAAACATAAAACACAACTTTCAGAAACTGGTAAATCCAACCTGACAAATTACATCAGACAAGGTCTTAAATTCTGATATAGAAGTTCTGAATGACACAATATCAAATCGTCTTGAATGTCACTGAAACACTGAACATGAATACATGGTCTTTGCAAGTGCACAAAAAATTTTTAGAATTGATTAATTGTGTGCCACAAAATAATTCTCAACAAAATTCACAGATCTGATACTATGCAGACTATTCCATTACCACAGTGAAATTAAGGTAGAAATCAATAAGACAACATTACTTAAGAGACTCCTCAAGCTCAGAAGAAGCCTCCTCCTTACTGTCAAATCTATCTCCTAAATTGGTTCCTTCCCAAAGATTGAGAAGGATGGGGTTGGAGGGTGTGCTGCTAAAGGGGAGAACATTTTGGGGGCTCCTTTGGAGAAGTCTGGCTCCAGGCCATAATCTTATGTGTAACTTCAGGTCTGACAGGAGGTAATTACATATCAGACAGCACAGCAAGGACTCAAAGCTCTCCCCTCCCATGGAGGAAGTACTCAACAGAAGCACTACTTAGAGAGGACCTCTTTAAGGAGGAGGGGCACTCAAAGAGACTTTTCTCCATTATGACTCAGTTCTCACTACTTTTCCACTGCTAGACCTTTCCTCTTGTCACCCCCAGGGTCCCTGGATCCTCTCTGGTTTGTCTTCTTCCCATACATTCATGTATTTATTCATTCTCTTTTCCCCTCACACCTATTCCAGTGTTACCTGCTTCTTTTCTTCTTAGGCAAACATCCTTATATGTTTTATGTGTCTCTTTATGCTGGTGTTCTTGAAGAATCCATAGTATTGTTTTATGTTCATAATATTTATGTAATTGTGTCATTATACATCTTGAATTTACTTTTCCAGTTAACATGGTCTTTTGAAAGATCTATTCTTGTTTCTCTGGATATGTCTAGTTTAGCTTCTAACTACTGTGTGGTACTTGTGGAGGAATGCCCACCCATCTTACCTACCCCTTTCTTTCATCCCTAAATTGCTTTTGACTCCTTGCTGCCTAATTTTCTGCAGTGAACTTCTACATTTAGGTCCCTTTTGTACATCCTAAGAAATTCTTTCAACTGCTATTCAAGAGTGGGCTTGCTGTGTCTCAGGGTTTGTAAGCCCTCAATTCACCTTCCAGAATGGAGGCACCAAGCTCATCCCCACCAGCTGTGCAGGAGACTCCCTATGCCCCCATGGCCAGTCTCAACTAGCTTTCTCACTTTTAAGAGCTTAGTAGGTGAAAAAGAGTAACCTATTTGACCAATGATACATTTTTGCACTTCATTGGTTCCTAATAGGTTTAAACACCTTTTGACATATTCGGTCTCTTATGTTTCTCTACTGAAAATTCCTAGTTCATAACATTGGATCATTTCTTTCCTCTGATAATATCTTTGCCTTTCTTGAATTTTCCAAGTGACCACTATTCAAAGTATGCTCTGTGGACTAGTGCCTACCTGTTTGTTAACAGTCCACTTTAAGATAAGTACAAGAATAAGAATAAAAAAGGAAGCAGTCCAAAGAAATTACAAAAACATAAAATTATGGGTCAATAACCCTGATGAACATAGTTGCAAAAGTCCTAACAAAATATTAGCAAACTAAATCCAGTAATACATTACAAAGATAACACATCATGATCAAGTGAGGTTTGTTCCTGGGATGCAAGTTTAGTACAATATCTGAGAATAAGTGAATGTGATTCACCACATAAATCAAATTGAGGATAAAAATCACCTGATAATATCAATAGTTGTAGAAAAAGCATTTGACAAAATCTAGTATCCATTTATGATAAAAACTGATATTAAAGTGGGAATAGAGGGAACATACTTCAACATCATAAAGGTCATATATGACAAACACACAGCTAACATCATACCAAACAGAGAAAAACTAAAATTGCTTTACTTAAGATCACAAACAAGACAAGGATGCTCACTTCACCACTTCTACTAAATATAGTATTGAAAGTTCTATTCATAATAATTAGACAAGGAAAAGAAATAAAAGGCATCCATACTGGAAAGAAGAAGTAAAACTATCATTATTTCAAATGACATTATACAATATAGATGGAATCCTAAAGATTACACCCACACACAAATGATTAGAACAGGTAAATGAATTCAGTAAAGTGGCAGGATATAAAGTTAATATTCAGAAATCAGTTGCATTTGTGTACACCAATAACAAACTATTGTAAAGAAAATTAAGAAAAAAATCTCATTTATAATTGCATCAAAAAATAAAATACCTAGGAATAAAAATAACCAAGGAGTTGAAAGATCTGTACTAAAACTTATAAGACATTGAAAAAAGAGACTGAAGAAAATACAAATAAATGGAAACATATACTGTACCCATGGATAGGAAGAAATATGAATCATTAAAATTTTCATACTACCCAAAACAATCTACAGATTCAATGGACTTCTTGTCAAAATAACAATGACATTTTTTCACAGAACTTAAGGAAATAATCCTAAAATTTGTGTGGAACCACAAAAGACCCCAAATAGCCAAAGAAATCTTGAGAAAAAAGAACAAAGTAGGAAGTCTCACACTACCTGATATCAAATTATTCTACAAGGCCATAGTAATCCAAACAAAATGCCCCTGGTTGGGTAGGTAAGTTGTTTGGAGCATTGTCCCAATATGCTAGGGTCACGGGTTTGGTCGCCAGTAGGGCTTATACAGTAATCAACCAATAAGAAACTTCCAGTCAAGATGAAAGCATAGGTAAACACAGCTGGTCTCCTTACACAACCACATCAAAATTACAACTATAGAACAACTATGACTCAGAACTATCAGAATTTGAGTTGAATAGAAGTCTGATAACTATGGAGTTAAAGATATTGTATCCATCCAGACTTGTAAGAGATGTGGAAGGGGCTGGTCCCACACCCACATGGGGTAGATAAAAATTCAGGAGAGATAACTCAGGAGTGAGGGGCCACAGCCTCATACCAAGCACCCCAGCCCAGGGTTCCAGTGCCAGGAAGATAAGTCCTCATAACTTCTGTACGGAAAAACCAGCAGGGATTGAGACTGTGGAAGAAACTGCTGTATTTCCAAGCAGTTTCTCTTAACCCACACATGGACTTACTCAGACTCACTCCCTCTGGGCTCCAGCACTGGGATAGTAGCTTGAAAGACATCAGTGGCATAGGCAGAGGAACTGAAGTGTCTGGCAGCAAGGTGAGAGCTGGGGGACAGCCTTGTCCCAGACAGAAAGGCAGGCAGAGGCCATGGTTCCTTTACTGAACCCTCCCCCCAACAGAGCTGGCAAGTGGGTGCCATATCTGAGACTCCATCAACCTGGTTAACACCATTTGCCTTGCCTTAAAGATTCCCTGAAGCTCTGCCCCACCCAAATTATGGGCCCACCCAAGCTGTTAACAGTGGCCTTGTCATATGAATGGTGCTCTTGCCTCATGCTTAACAACTTCCTAAATTCTCTCAAATAAGCAACAGCCAGCCTCAGCAAATCCCCAGTTCTGGTACCTCTTGCTAAGTGGCCCCAGGTCTGGCACTAGCAGCAGCCAGCCTAGGCTCATAGCTTGGCTTTTCCTGGGAACCTCCAAGCCCAGTACAAGTAGCAGCTACCTGTAGATTGTTTTGTAGCTAATGAAGGGTGGCACTGGGCAGAACACAGGTGGTGACTGACCTTGGCCTGTACTACCCAAAAAACTCTAGAGCCTGCACACCCAGTGGGCAGCTACAGGCCGTGTCAGAGAAATACCACTCTGTCCCCTCACAACTGATCCTCCACAGACAGCAGAGGTGGTGGTCAATGGTCACAGACAGTCCATGAAGCAGACTGGCCTGGATAAATCCCTCCCATTGTTGTGCTAATAACAATCAAAGCTGAACTACAAGATGAAGGTGTACTCAGATTGCATGGAAGACTCAACTTAAATACCTAGCTTGGGTGACAGGGGAGGCTATGCCACTGGACCCTATAGGAAGATATCTACTACTATAGGTCATGCTACCAAGACAGGATGTAATGCAACTCTACCTAATAGAAAAAAACAAAAAACAAAAAACAGAGGGAACTTGCCAAAATTAGGAGACAAACAAACATGGCCCAAACAAAAGAAGAGATCAAAATTCCAGAGAAAGAGCTAAACAAAATGGAGATAAGCAATCTGTCAGATGCACAATTAAAAAAACTAGGTATAAGGATGCTCAAGGAACTTAGTGTGGACCTCAACAACATAAAAGAGATCTAGTCAGAAATGAAGGGTACACAAATTTAAATAAATAACAATTTACAGGGAATCAATAGTAGAGTGAATGAAGTTGAGAATCAAAGCAATAATATGGAACACAAAGCCAAAAAAAACACAAAAAAACAAAAAACAATCAGAACAATAAGAAGAAAAAGGAATTAAAAACATGAGAGGAGTGTAAGGAGCCACTGGGACAACTTCAAGTGTTCCAACATTTGCATCATAGGGACACCAGAAGGAGAAGAGAAAAAGCAAGAAATTGGAAATCTATTTAAAAAAATAATAAAGAAAGTAAATTTCCTTAATTTGGTGAAGGAAATAGACATGCAAGTCCAGGAAGCACAGAGAGCCCCAAACAAGATGGATGCAAAGAGGCCCACCCCAAGACACATCATAATTAAAATGTCAAAGTTTAAAGATAAAGAGAGAATCTTAAAAGCAGTAAGAGAAAATTGGTTAGTTACCTACAGGGGAGTTCCTATAAGACTGTCAGCTGATTTCTCAAAAGAAACTTTGCAGGCAGGAAGGGATTGGCAAGAAAAATTCAAAGCCAAAATTTCTCTACGTGGAAAAGCTGTCATTAGAATTAAAGGATTATAAAGAGCTTCCAAAAATCATATCATCATATCAATAGATGCAGAAAAAGCATTTGACAAAGTACAGCACCCATTTATGATAAAAACACTTAGCAAAGTGGGAGTAGAGAGAGCACACCTCAATGTAAAAAAAGCCATATACAAGAAACCTACAACCAACATCATACTCAACGGGCAAAAACTAAAATCTTTCCCAATAAGATCAGGAACAAGACAAGGGTATCTGCTTTCATGACTTCTATTCAACATAGCATTGGAGGTCCTAGCCACAGTGATCAGACAAGAAACAGAAATAAAAGGCATCCAAATAGGAAAGGAGGAAGTAAAACTGTCATTGTTTGCAGATGATATGATTGTATACATAGAAAATCCCATAGACTCCATAAAAAAAAACTACTTGACCTAATAAGTGAATTTGGCAAAACAGCAGAATGCAAAGTCAATATTCAGAAATTGGAGGCATTCTTGTACACAAACAATGAAATATCAGAATCAGAAATCAGGAAAAAAATCCCATTCGCTATAGCAACAAAATAAATAAAGTACCTAGGAATAAGCCTTACCAAGGAGATAAAAGACCTATGCTCAGAAAATTACACAACACTGTAGAAAGAAATTAAAGAAGATACAAATAAATGGAAGCATATACCATATTCACAGATCAGAAGAATTAACATCATCAAATAGTCCACATTACCCAAAGCAATTTATAGATTCAATGCAGCACCTATTAAAACACCAATGACATATTTCACAGAAATAGAACAAACAATTCAAAAATTTATATGGAACCATAAACAATCCCTAATAGCCACAGCAATTTTCAGAAAGAAGGACAAAGTCAGAGGGATCACAATACCTGATATCAAACTGTACTACAAGGCTACTGTAATCAAAACAGTCTGGTACTGGCATAAGAACAGACACATAGATCAATGGAAGAGAATAGAGAACCCAGAAATAAACCTATGTCTCTATGGTCAATTAATATTTGACAAAGAATACAAAAGCATAAAATGGAGTAAAAATACCCTCTTCAACAAATGGTGTTGGGAGACCTGGTCAGCTACTTGCAAAAAAAAAGAAACGACCACCAATCTACACCATACACAAAAATAAACTCAAAGTGTATAAAAGACTTAAATATAAGTCATAGAAGTATAAAAGTCCTAGAGGAGAACATGGGCATGAAAACCTCAGATATTCCACACAGCAATATTTTGACCAATATGTCCCCTAGAGTAAGGGACATAAAGGAAAGAATAAATAAATGGAACTTCATCAAATCAAAAAGCTTCTTCACAGCTAAAGAAAACTTCAGCAAAATGAAAAGGGAACCAACTGTATGGGAAAATATATTTGCCAATGATACATCAGACAAGGGTTTGATCTCCAAAATACGTAAAGACTCATATGACTCCATACTGTTTGTCTCCAGGAAGACAAACAACCCAATCAAGAAATGGGCAAAGGACCTGAGGAGACACTTCTCCAAGGAGGACATACATAGGGACCAGAGACATATGAAAGGATGCTCAGCAACACAGGCCGTCAGAGAGATACAAGTTAAAACCACAATGAGATATCACTTCACACCAGGCAGAACTGCCATCATAAACAAATCAACAAACAAATGCTGGCGAGGTTGTGTAGGAAAGGAAACCCTAGTACACTGTTGGTGGGAATGCAGACTGGTACAGCCACTGTGGAAACATAATGAAATTACCTCAGAAAACTAAAAATGGAACTGCCTTTTGATCCAGTAATTACAGTGCTGAAATTATACCCTAAAAATCCAGAAACACCAATTCTATGTACCCCAATGTTCATAGCAGTGCAATTCACAATAGCCAAGTGTTGGAAGCAACCTAAGTGCCCATCAGTAAATGAGTGGATCAAAAAACTGTGGTACATTTACACAATAGATTACTATGCAGTAGAAAGAAAGAAGGAACTCCTACCATTCACGACAGCATGGATGGATCTGGAGAGCATTAGGCTGAGTGGAATAAACCAGCAGTAAAGACAAATACCATATGATTTCACCTATAAGTAGAGACTAACAACAGAACAAACAAGCAAGTGTAACGTAACCAGAGACACTGAAGTGAAGAACAAACTGACAGTGAACAGAGGAGAGAGGGTAGAGGAAGACGGGGGGAAACAGGGGAAGGGTGGTCAAGAATCATATATGGGGGACTCACGGACAAAGTCAAGGGGGGGTGGGGGGGAGGGGGGGGGGAGGGGTGATGGTAGGGGGAAAATGGACAAAACTGTACTTGAACAACTATAAAAAAATTTAAAAAAGAGCTTTTCAGACAAGAAAAAATTAAAGCAGTTAATCATTACAAAACCATTATTATATAAATTATTAAAGGCACTTGTTTAAGAAAAGGGAGATAAAATGTAACTGGAGACATTGAAGTGAAGAACAAACTGACAGTGAACAGAGGAGAGGGGGTAGGGGAAGACTGGGAAACAGGGGAAGGGTGGCCAAGGAACATATATGGGGAACTCATGGACAAAGCCGAGGCAGGGGGTGGAATCGAGGGTGGAGGGGGGGTGTGGGAGGGGTAGAGGGGAGTGGTGGGGGGGGAAATGGATGAAACTGTACTTGAACAACAATAAAAAAAGACAAAGAAAGATAGAATATTGTACAGATGTTAAAATAAAATTTATAAACAATAATAAAAAAAACTATGAACAATAAAATGGCTATACACACATACCTATCAACAATTGAATCTAAAGAAACCAAACTAAGCAAACAAGAAAAACAGACAGAATCATGGATATGGAGAGTGTTTTGATGGTTGCTAGATGGGATGGGTGTTTAGGGGAATTGGTGAAGAGGTGAGGGGATTACGCAATACAAACTGATGATAACCACAGAATAGCCGTAGGGTTGTAAGGTACAGTACAGGAAATGGAATAGCCAAAGACCTTGTACGCATGACCCATGGACATGAACAAAGGTATGGGGATTGTTTGAGGGAGTGGAGGATGCTGGGGGGAGGGGGACAAAGGGGAAAAATGGGCACAACTATAAAATAATAATCAATGAAATATAATTTTAAAAATAAAGAACCAACCAATAATGAATGCATCAATGACTGGAACAACAGGTCGATGTCTTTCTTTCTTTCTTTCTTTCTTTCTTTCTTTCTTTCTTTCTCTCTCTCTCTCTCTCCCCCCCTCTCTGATATTAATAAATATAAATTAAAACAAAAAAAAATCTAGAATTGCACAGTTTCCAGTCAAGATGGAGAAGTAGAGGAACACTGTGCTCTCAATATCCCATGATCACATAAAAAATTACAACTAAATTATATAACAATCAAACTGAGAAACACATGAAAACTAACTGAACAGAAGTTTGATAACTAATGATATATAAAGAAGAAGACATATAATGAAGATATATAAAGGAGATTATTAGGAGGGACAGAAATGCAAAACTGGTGGACCTTTCATCCACATGTGGTAGTTGAGAGTTAAGTGGGATATCTCAGCTTCAGAGGTCCTCCCTAAGGAGTAAGGTATCTAAATCCTATCCTGGAACACTGGTGTAGGGAAGTGGAGCCCCTACTTCACACTATCTGTCTGTGAAAATCAGCTGGGATTCTGTCTGTTCAGGTGAGAAGAAAGGCTGCTGCAAAACCAGGCATCCTCTTATAAGGCTCATGCACAGGCTCACTTGTTCACAGGCACTTACCCTGTGCTCTGGTGGAGATATAGTGGATTGAGGGTCCCAGAGATATACAGAGAGAAATTGAATTGTATCGCTTCAGGGAGCAGGCTGGAGAAACAGTTACCATTGTCCCTGTGTTCAGTCCTCCTTCCACAGAGCTGACAGATGGATCCACCTTTTCTGTGTTGAGAGCTACATGAGCACAACCAAAAGTCAATGTGTGTTAACCTGGTGAGCTCCACTCACTCTATCCTATCGACTTCCTGAGACCCCAACTCTAACAGAGGCTATATCTGCAGCAGGCAACCAGCCTAGAACTGAGCTGTCTTTCTTAAAAAACTCTCAAAGGTCCACAGGTCCTGTGTGGGTGGCTGCCAGAATTGTTGTACCTAGTGCCTTTTGCAAAATGGACCCAGGTTTAGCACTGGTGCCAAATCTGAATCTGCATTAACCTGGTGAACACCACTGGCCCCATTCTGATGACTCCCTTAGAACCTGTCTCACCCAACTCACCTACTGCCTGAGGCTCTTTCAGTGGCTGAGTATTATGAGCAGTCAGCAGGCATGTCAGGTTTCAGTGTACCATGTGCATTTTGCTGAGCTGCCCCAGGCTCAGTATTGGTAATAGCCAGCCACAGTCCACAGCATGGCCTCTCCCATATACTTCCAAGTCTAGCTCTGGCATCTACTAACTGTGGAATGGTTTGTAACTTTTACCTTGTAGCTCTGAGCCTGCCACAGGTTTGGCTAACCTTGGCCTTCACAGAAGCCTCTCCCAAGAGTCCACAGAACCAAAACACTTGGTGGCCAGCTTCATTCTGCCACAGAGCACCACACAATTAGCTCCACAATCAACACACTCAAAGACTGGTCTTGACCACCAGAACTCACTGTGGCAAATCTCACTCTTTGGGGTCAGCCCCTGAACAGCAGGTCACACATGGTGGTCATGGCCAGTCCTCATAGTCTGTCAGCCTGAGGGTCAACCCCACACACAGACATGTCAACAACAATTAAAACTCAACTACAAAAGGAGAGCACACACAACTCACACAAAGGACCCTGCTGGAGGGTCCTTACCTGTCTCAGGGGGTCAAGGAGCTTGCACCACTGGGTCACACAGGATATGTACTAAATAAGGCCACCATGCCAAGATGCAGCAGATGTATTTAATACATAGAAAGAAGCAAAGAGAAGCTGCCAAAATGAGGAGACAAAAAATTCCCAAATGAAAGAACAGGACTAAGCTTCATAAAAAGAACTAAATAAAATGGAGGCAGGCAAGCTACCAGCTACAGAGATCAAAACACTGGTTATAAGGATGCTCAATAACCTTAGTGAGAACATTAACAATGAGACAGTAAGCATAAAAAGACACAGAAACCACCAAAAAAAGGTCAAAAAAAGAATACAATTTCTGAAATGAAGAATTCACTAGAAGGAACCAACAACAAACTAGATGGAGCACAGGATCAAATCAGTGATTTGGAAGGCAAGGTAGCAGAAAACACCCAATTGGAATAGCAGGAAAAAAAAGTCAAAAAATATAAAGACAGTTTAAGGGACCTCTGGGACAACATCAAGTATAACTATATTCTCATCATAGGGGTGCCAGAAGAAGAGAGAGACCAAGGGATTGAGAATGTATTTTAAGAAATAATGGCAGAAAACTTCTTTAATTTTGTGAGGAAAATAGACATACAAGTTCAGGAAGTACAGAGAATCCCAAACAAGATGAACCCAAAGAGGTAACTCACACCAAGACACATCATAATTAAAATGTCAAAGTTTAAAGACAGAGAGAGAATATTAAAAGCAACAAGAGGAAGGCAATTAGTTACCTACAAGGGAGCGCCCATTACACTCAGCTGATTTCTCAACAGAAAGTTTGCAGGTCAGAAGAGATTGACATAAAATATTCAAAGTGATGGAAAACAAGAAGCAAGGACCTTCAACCAAGTCTACTCTACGCAGCAAGTTTATTATTTAAAATTGTAGGAGAGAGAAAGAGTTTTCATACAAGAAATGTATTCATTATTCCAGTTATTGTGTTCTTTATTTCTGACTAGTTCTTTTTTTATTGTTTCCATCTCTTTGTGTAAGTTCTCACTGAGTTCACCTGTGATTCTCCTAAATTCACTGAGCATCCTTATAACCAGTGTTTTAAACTCTGTATGAGTTTAAACTTGGCCTCATTTTGTTTAGATATTTTTTCTAGAGTTTTGTCCTGTTCTTTCATTTGGGACATGTTTCTTTGTGTCCTCATTTTGTCTGCTTCACTGTATTTGTTTCTACATATTAGGTAGATCTGCTGTGTCTTCCAGTCTTGGCAGGGTGTCCTTATAAATAGTAGGTGTTCTGTGGGGCCCAGTGGTGCAGTCCTCCTGGTCACATGAGCTAGGTGCTTCAGGGGTCTCTCTTGTGTGAGTTGTATGTACTCATCTGTAGTAGTTCGGCCTTGTTTGCTGTTGGCTTGTCAGGGGGTTGGGTTGACCCTCAGGATGACTGGGTGTGAAGACTGCCTGTGCCTGTAGTGGTTTAGCTATTTTGTTGGCGCTGATCCCATGAAGTGGGATTAGCGTTAATGTGGCTCTGGTGCTTGCCAAGTCCACACTTCGTGGAGCTGTTTAAGTGGTGCTCTGGTGTGGTCTGAAGTCTTCCACTAAGTGTCTCGATTCTGGGGCTTCTTGGGAGCAGCTCTGATTCAGACCAAGGTAACCCATTGTCTGTTCCCTACCCTGAACCCTCCTGGTAGGAGTTAAAAAGTGATCTGTAGTTGGTGGCTGCCTGTGCTGTCACTGGAGGCAAAAGGACCACAGGTCTCTGGTCCTTTTTGAGCTGCTGCCCCTGCACTGGAGCTTCCAGTGAGTGAGTTTGTGCCTGGGCCCTTTAAGACCTACATTTCCTAGGTCTCTAGCAGCCCATTATCTTTCTTGGACATAAACCCCAGTAATTTTTACAGACAGATGTTATAGGCCTTCTCTACCCATCACTGGTGCCCTGTATTGGTGAGCCCCAGGTTATGGAACCCCTTGCTCTTCAGAGGAGACCTTCACAGCTGAGCTATCCCTCCTGATTCTTAACTGCCACAGGTGGGTGTGGAACTTCCTGCATATCTCCTGCCAGTCTCAGTGTGGCTACTTCTTTATATCCTTGGTGTTAGGAATTTTGTTCAGCTAGTCTTCAGATGATTCTCAATAATAGTTCTCCTATAATTTAGTTCTAATTCTGATGTGGTCATGGGAGGAAGAGAGTACAACATCTACCTACTCCAACGTCTTGACTGGTAGTGTACATTTTTATTTACATACATTTGTATGCACACTAAGGTCATTTTTCTCTAAATATTGAAGTAATGCATATGTAATATAGAAAACTTAAAAAGAGACAAATATTTTAAAAATCAGAAATGAATATCTTTTTCTGTCAAAGCAAACCCATTATTTATTCACTCAAAAATATTAACAACTACTCTACACCTGGCCTTGTTCTAGGCTCTGGGGCATAGTGGTGAGCAACAGAAAGGATTCCCTGCCCTTAGGAAGCTGATTTTATTTCTTAGGAGGAAGGACAGGCAATAAAGAAATCTACCAATAAATAATTGCAGGTTATGATAAATAACTACAGATTATTATAAATAATATGAAGGGAATAAACAGGTTAATGAAAACAAGAGTAGTTATGACTACAGCTGGAAGAGTAGCTGGGAGTAGATGGGAGTAGCTGGGAAGGGCACTTTAGATTTTGGTGGGTGTAGTCTAAGGAAATGACATTTTTGTTGAGATTTGAAGGACAAGATGATCCAGTGAGTAGAGATGAGAGAGGAATATCCAGCAGGGGCAGCACCAAACCCCTGAGAGAGGTTGGGCCTGGCAGAAGAGGTGAGGGGCTAGGTTTGTGCTTTGTGATGTGAGGGAAGCTGCTAGAAATATTGTTGAAGAGGTGGGCACACAGAAAGTGTGTTCAAGATTCTCCTGCATTTTTCCATAAATTTTTTTATTTGTAAAAAATTGGATCATACTTAGTGTTTTGCATCCTGTGCATAGCTTTTTAATGAGCATTTTTCAATACCTTTGAGAATTCTTCAAATACACAGTTTTTAACTCAATGTAATGGGCTCCTTTTATTCATAGCACAGTGCATGTATATATTTACAGGAGATGAATATTTAAATGTTAACAGGTTTTAGTTCTTTTATATCAGGCTGTGGTAAATGTCTTTCAATAAAAAATTATAACTTAATTTTTATTTATTTTTTCCTTTATGTCCCTTGGTCTAGGGGATATATTGGTGAAAATATTGCTGCATGGAATGTCTGAGATTTTCCTGCCTATGTTCTCCTCTAGGACTTTTATGGTGTCACAACTTATATTTAAGTCTTTTATCCATATGGAGTTTATTTTTGTGTATGATGTAAACTGGTGGTCAAGTTTCATATCTTTGCATGTAGCTGTCCAGGTCTCCCAGTACCATTTGTTGAAGAGGTTATTTTTATTCCATTTTATAGTTCTGCTGACTTTGTCGAATATTAATTGACCATAGAGACCTGGGTTTATTTCTGGTCTCTCTGTTCTGTTCCATTGATCGATGTGTCTGTTCTTATGCCAGTACCAGATTGATTACAGTGGCCTTGTACTATAGTTTGATATCAGGTATTGTGATCCCTACTATTTTGTTCTTTCTCAAGTTACTGCAGCTATTCAGGGTTGTTTACAGTTCCATATAAATTTTGGAAATGTTTATTCTATATCTGTGAAATATGTCAAGCTTTAAGATAACTTAAAATGGTATTACTGGGTCAAACCACATGGATACCTTAAACGGTTTTAATATGCTTTGTCAATTTGCTTTCTGAAAAGATGACACAGTTTACAATCCCATCAGGAGTATATGAGAGAGTATTTGATCATTTTGCCAATTATGAAAATATAAATAAAATAAATGGGCCATTTTTTATGGATCAAAAAGGTCTTTTATAAAATAAATATTGGCATAAAATCTAGAAGCCATGAAGAAAAAGGTGAATGAATTTATCTATACAAAATTTAAAATTCTTTTATGAGAAATATTAAAAACAAAAACCAAATATAAATAAGTTCCAAAGATGGAGAATAAATTGGGGGAAAAGTCTTGCTACATAACTCGTATGTGAAAAACAAAGCATTACTTTCCCTAGTATAAGAAAAAGCTCATGAAATTAGTAAGAAAAGGACAGATACTAGGAACAATGGGTGAAACATTAACAGAAAAAGATTACAGAGTCTATATGAAAACATGCTTAACTTTAACCAATAATGCATATCAATGAATATGAAGATAGAACAGAATTGCCGTTCTATCTAATTATGAAAGAATATCTAGACTGAAGGCTAGTTATGAGAAGTTATGAGAAGCAAGGGTTGCCAAACTGTGGTGTAAGCTGCTGGTTTAAAGGCTTAGTTGGTGCATAGTTGATGTTCTTAGCCTTGGCTGAGGGTCATCCAGAACTGAAACTTAGGTGACTAACATCCTAGTGTTAATTTTCTTAGCTAAAGTGAAGGTAATAATTAATAGGTTGGCATGATAGGTACAAAGTGCTCAGCAGTGATTATAGCACAGTCAGCATTTGATAAATGAAAGTTTTATTATGTATTTCTGAGTCAGAGCTTGTGTCTAGTTTCTAGTTACATCGTCACTAAAAAATCATTTTTTAAACCAAAAAAACCAAGAAATGGTTTATGTCAAAGGGGAAAAATACAGATATTAATTGGATGTTACCATTTTTTATTAAAAAGTTGCTAAATGTGATGTAGTGTATTCTAGATTGGATTCTGGAACAAAAGAAGGACATGAGTGAAAAACTAGTGAAACCTAAATGAAATCTGTAAGTTCATAGTATTGTTCCAATGTAAATTTCTTATTTTTAACAAAAGTTTCCATAGTGCTATTTAGGATGTTAACAGTAAGAGAAATTGGGTGAAGGGTTTATGGGAATTTTTTTATACTATCTTTGCAGCTTTTCTGTAAATCTAAAACTATTTCAAAGTTAAATATTCAAAAATTTTTATTTTACATAATAGGTTATAAAATGAACAACCCCAAATGAACATTTTAAATGTTAAAAAAATGCAGAATCTCATGCCCTACCCCAGAACCACTGAATCGAGACCTGCATTTTAACAAGATTCCAGGTGATTCAGGTTCACATAAATATTCAAGAATCACAGATTTACACTGATTCTTAAACTTGGCTATGCATTGGAATCCCAGGTAATTTTTTAAAAGGTTAACTTTTGGACCCTCTCCTAGAGATTGATTTTATTAGTGGGAATGGCCTGGAACTTTTAAAAACTCTCACTTGTTTTTAATATGCATCAGCATTTGAAAATTATGAATATATTACTAGTAAGTAACTATCAATTTGGCAATAGATACTAAATTTAAATATGTGTAGTTTTGGTATCAGTTCTTTATCTAGTCTTTTATTGTGCAGAAATATCATGTAATTTTGCAAAAATATTGGAAAAGTATTGTCCACTCTAGCACTGTTTATAACAGTTGAATATGAAAAACAACCAAAACATCCATCCAGAGGCAGAGAGTTTAAACAAAATACAGTGTGTTCAGTCTATAGCTTCATACCCATCTATTGTTTCCCACACACTGTCCTTCCTTATGGTCAAGAGCCCATTGATCTTTTCACCCTAGGACCCATGCCTACCTCTCTGCCTCTCCAGTAATTTGATGGAGACCGATTTGGGGTTTTCACAGAGAAACAGAATTTCTGAGAGCCCAGGGGGTGCATGCATCCTTCAGGGTGGGCTATGTGACCTGCTCCCTGGAAGGACCATGGAGAGAGGGGCTATTGGGCCTCCAGAGGGAGTCCAGAGGCCAGGCATTTAGCAAGCTAGGGTCACAGTGCAGGTGAGCAGGACACCTTTGAGGTACCCCCACTCTGAGACCAGAAGCAAGAGTGGCTCACCTGGCTCGAAGACCAGTGGCCATAAGGTTAGAGGTGCCCTCCCTGAGGTAGGGTCACAGGGGCTGGGTTACATCACAAAGTGTGACCTCCCTGCAGGGGCATGGACTCAGAAAGTGAAGAGACACCAGAGATCAGGAATGAGGGAGGCCCCAGACCAGGTTACAGGAGTGAGCTGAGTGTGCTAGAGACTCAGGAGAACCACTGACTGGTACTTGGGTCAGATCCTGACTCCACAAAGAGGAAAGAGCAGCTGGCAGTGGGGCATGTTGGAAAGTTCACAGAGAGCTGGAGCCAGGAAGTTTGGGGCAGCAACATTTTAATAGTCACATCTACAGGTCTAAGACACAGAAGCAGGAGTGGGCAGTGAGGCATACAGGGTAGGTGTTGGTGCATCTGGGCTAATTGCTTTCCCTGGAACTGCAAACCATATACAGGATAAGTCTTTGCCTGGGAGCAGAGACTCCTCATGGCTTCTTGTGGGTGGGCTTCAATGGAGGACAGGGGTAATCCTACAGGTGACCCTAATCGCTCTGTCTTGAATCCAGCTGGGCTGATGCTGTTGTGGTAAGATCTTTGAACCTATAGTGGCAGCTGCGACCACCCCACCTCACCTGCAACTCCAGCCCTGAGAGGACAAAGAGGCTCACCTGTGCCCCTGGTTGGAGAGAACATGACAAGACTCTGGGGGTCCTTCCTGCTCCTGCTCACCCTTCTGGTGGCCCTGGAGGCCAGCACAGACCCAGAAAAAAGTAAGATCAAGGTATTAAGGGAATTAAAAGTTATTGATGCCTCAAATGCCAACGTGAAGCAGTGTCTGTGGTTTGCCATGCAAGAGTACAACAAAGAGAATGAGGATAAATACATCTTCCAGGTGGTCAAGATAGTGAGAGTCCAGCTTCAGGTAAAGGTGTTCTCTCTCAATATACATATTTGTGTATGGGTACAGACTGAAGCTAGTCTGAACGATTGGTCATGTGAGAAAAATATTGATACTCAAAAACCCTAAATATGTGAGTGCTCAAGCACATATACATTTGCCTGTTACTATAATATTAGTGAATTTTCTATATACGCTTGGACTGGCATTCTAAGTACTTTACATATATTAACTCATTTAAAGCCCAAACTGAAAATCAGATGTTCATGATTTGTATTTACTGAGGTTACTGGGACACAAACTGAGCAACATGAATATTTTGCAATAATGCTGCCATGGGCAACATTTCAATCTATTCATATAATGTGGAATGTGGAGTTGAAGGGAGAAATGAGGTATACTATCTAATGTATAGGCTAATAAAATGCCTCCTCCTATATTCTTTCTTTTAATACATTTATTTAATGGAAGTGGAGACTTTATGATTTTCTGTTTATAGAAATGTATCTGTTCTCACAGGGCCACAAGTTTATCAACACTAGCGAGTGTTGCTGCTGACTTAGCTTCTAGTGTAGGTGATAATCCCTGGAGTTTCAAACATGTGGATTTGTTTGAGAAAAGGCTCTTAGTGTTGGAATTCAGCCTCAGTGGTTGGTTGGTGGTGCACCATGAAACTTGTGAGAATTAGTTGTATAGAGACCCAACAGATAAGGTTATTGTTGGCAGAGCTTTCTTCAGTTTTTACACTTTTCAGTCTGTTGGTTAGCAGAAGCCAGGCCACTTTACATGTTTGTACTTATCACCCTATCTCTTGGGAACATGTGAGCCATGAGCACCATATTTGTAGTACATTATGCTGATGGTGCCCCACACGTCATTGATTGTGCACATGCCGTAATCCATCTGGAGGCATACACTTGTGGCATTTTGTGATAATGGAATATATCCTAGTTCTTGTAACTTCCCTAGCCCCCTTCACAGTTTGTTTTTTCTTTTGGTACCCAAGTTCTGTACACATTTAGCAAGTTTCTCCAAAGCCACCACTTTTCTGGACACTGTGGTTGGGCCAGTGAGATGGACGGAAATGATCACAGCCTTAGGGAGCCAGCAGTCCAATTAGAAACAAAAAACACTAAACCAGGAATGAGAGTTTTGATGTTTTTTCTGGTGGCATGGAACACAGACAGGGTCTGGGTGTCAGGGAATGGCTTCTTCAGACATTTCTCACCTGAGGAACTTGTAAATATCCTACTGCACCATCATTAATTAAATGAGGGTCTGTAGGTGGGACTCAGGTCTCAATAGGTGTTAAAACACTCCACATGGTCCCCATATGCAGACAAGGCTGAGTACCACTTTTCTAGGGGGTACTGTAGAAGATGCGTACTGAGAAAGACTAGGAGTGAAACAGATGAAGGAGGTTAGTGGGAAGTGTTTTCATTTTGGTTCCCCAGAAGCAGACTCTAGCTAGAGAATTCAAGTACAGTTATTTGGGAGGCCATCACAGGAAGCACCAGGAAGCTAGGCAGGAAGTGTGAGGGGACGGGGGGTGGGGGGCAGCCAGTGCAGAGTGAATTACTGAGCGTATTACCACCTTGGGCAGCTGGGTTCAGTCTCCCTGGGGAGTCAGGGATAGGGTGCAGAACCTGCTTTGAAGTTGGGTCACCATGTAGGTGAGGAACTGGGTTACTTACCCACCAACTCTTATCAAACATTCACCAAAAACTATTCTGTGTGTCCTTAGCTCCTGTTTGTGGGAGGGAGCTCCCAGCATGGAGCCCCAGCAATTGGTAGTGTGTTTAGGAACAGCATGGGACATGGAGCACCACTCATGGTATCTGCTACAGAAGGGGATCAGGGAAGCTTTGGGGTACATGGGGTAGGGAAGAGGAGCTAGACATAGCATGCTGCCAGTGAGAAGGAACAGGGCCATGGGAACTCAGGAGGCAGTGTGACTGGCTAGGGAGTAAACAGTGATCACCATGCCTGTCCTTGCAGGCCATGGGCAAGACTTTTATATACTTTATTTTGTGAGCACCAGAAAGCCAGAAAACCATAAAGTCAGGGGTTCACAGGACCCATGTTATTAGATTTAAGTTTATTTTATTTTATTTTTTATTTTTTTATTGTTCAAGTAGTTTTCTCCATTTCCCCCCTACCACTCCCCTCTACCCCATCTATCCCCTCCCCCACCCTCTATCCCACCCCCGCTACCCTTTGGCTTTGTCCATGATTCCCTATATATGTTCCTTGACCACCCTTCCCCTGTTCCCCCCTGTCTTCCCCTCTCCTCCTCCTCTGTTCACTGTCAGTTTGCTCTTCAGTGTCTCTGGTTATATTTTTGTTGCTTGTTTATTCTGTTGATTAGTCTCCAATTATAGGTGAGATCATGTGGCATTTGTCTTTCACCACCTGGCTTATTTCACATAGCATTTGGGTTCTAAAACTGTCATTCTAGTTTACTTATATTTAGAAAGAGGCTATGCAGATTCAGTCAAGGTGTCCATGTAACTGGGTGTCCCCAGCTTTCCCAGAAATCACCACATAGAAGTCCTGGGCCTTCCTTTGGCTGGATGAGCAGAGTGGGCAGAAACAAGAGAGGAAGAAGTGAGCATGGTGGTCAGGGATGCCAATTCTCTTGCCACGACATCTGTTTGAGCCCCGGACTGGCTGATTGCTGGATGGATAGTTACTTAGTTTCTCTGTGCCTCAGTTTCCTTATCAGAAAAAAAATGGGAGTGACAGTCTCACCCCAGAGGTTTGGTATGTGGGTTAACTGAGTTATTGCATGCAAAGCCCTAGGAATGTGCATGAGAGATAGTGAGCATGGGTGAAGGTCAGCAAGTATTGAGACTAACAGGAACTCCTGTGGGCCATCAGGTTCACCTCCATGATATTTTTGAGGTTCTCTAAACACAAACTTAATTTCCAAACCCAAGGGGCAGCTCTGCTGGTCACTTCTTGATGTTGTCTAACCAGTGTCTCCCTGACATGCCATATCCCTTGTTAATTCTTTGTAACACAGCCAAATTTAATACAAATTTACCAAGGCTTAGAGATGGAGATAAAAAACATGATAGAAAAAGGGGAGTCTAGGGGAAGATGGAACCAAGTTGCAGATACCCATTTTCATCTCCTGCAGATTTAAATGAACACCATGAGCAGCCTTCACCTGCGCTGAACTCAATCATTAATGAATTCACTATACTAATGCCTTGTTTCAAAACTTACTGCTGCTCTCCTCCTAAACACTCAGCAGAGAACAGAAAGATGAATTCTCTTGGCATGGCTGCTTTAGGACTGTTTGCCAAGGTGGTAGGAGGGACCTTGGGTGGACAAGCCTCAAGGGGCAGAAGATTTAACCAGATGACAAAATCTGTGGTGGGGGGTGTGCACAGGAAAATAATAAGGGAGGGTGTCCAGTGTGGCTGAGGTGTCTGCCCTCCCATCTGGCCCTCATACATATGTAACATCTTGGGCCCAGAGGAGCTGATGGTTCGAGTGACTTCGGATTTCTCCTCTGACCCTTCACTAAGCATGCAGCATGCCTGAGACTTTGGGATAGAAAAAGTCTAATTAGAAGGCCTTGCTTTCCAGGATGCCCCACACTGGAAAGGAGCCTTCTCCCTTGGTATCCAGCTCCAGGTAGTGGCTACATAACTAGCATTAGTGTGCAAAGGAATCCAGACAGTGACCATCATAGGAG
Organism: Mormoops blainvillei; assembly: GCA_004026545.1. Taxonomy (NCBI): domain Eukaryota; kingdom Metazoa; phylum Chordata; class Mammalia; order Chiroptera; family Mormoopidae; genus Mormoops; species Mormoops blainvillei. Next base: position 3,316 of record PVJD01006395.1, on the reverse strand, counting down.
AAAGAATGTGTAACACACAGAGAGGCAAGATGAAAGTGAAAGCAATTTTTTAGTGTCTGCTAAAACTTTTTAAAAATAAACCACAACTTTTTGGATAAAATTACACAATTTCTATAATTGCTAATTGATAGGTCACAGACCGTTTGGAATACTTTATTGATGTCGAACTTGCCCGCAGCAATTGCAGGAAGCTTTCAAACAATAATGAAAATTGTATCATTCAAGAAAACTCCAAACTGGAAAAGGTAAGTGACAAACCAGGTATATGTGATAGTCTTTGCTACTCTGAGTCCCAGACAGAAGAACTTGGGGAGTCCCAGAAGAAGAACTTGCCCAGACTCTCTTTGAGGTCTGGACTACTCCCAATATTTAGCCCCAGAAGTTTTTAATCCTGTGGCTTTTAGAGCACAGTATAGCGCAGCACAATGTGGTGGATCCCTCTGAGTCTTTTCCCCACCCCTTACCCTTGGGACAGGATACTGTCAAAGTGACTTTGATTGCAAGAGCTCCATCAACTTTGGCCTCTTGGTGCAGGAAAACTTGCCAACACATGTTTACTGAAACTCTGCTCTCTTGGACCTGGATGAGCAACTCTGGTGTTGCTGGTCCAACAGTTGCTTATCCTTGTGAAGACACCAAATAAAGTTTATTCTTTCACTCATCTACTCATCAAAGCTTACTTGCACCAGGTGCTATTCTGCATGCTGTAGATTAAACAGCATCCCTATCCCAAGATTATAGTTGATTCTTGTCAGGCTCAGCCATATTTTCCATGAAGATCCAAAGATTCCCACCAAAGGGCTGACTTGGCCCAGGGGCCTTTGGCCTCAAGACTATATATTTTTATTTCAGACACAGAGCCCTGAATTTATCCAAATGCTTATTATGAAATTGGTGAATGCCCCAGGCTTTCTGAAGGTTTGCCCAAGAGGCGTGTCTCTGCCCCCTTTCTTTATACCAGTGGCTTTCCACATGAGTGGGCATTAGAATTAAAGGCTTTGATAAACCCAGATGCCTGCATCCCACCTGCAGAGTTTCTGATTCATTGGTGTGGAATGAGATCCAGGAATTTGAATTCTTGACAAGTTCCCAGGTGATGCTGCTGCTTCTGGCCTTGGGTACAGGAGATTGCAAGGGTCCATTAACAAAGTGCACTCATATCATGGCTTGAACTGTCTCTGAATGGCCAACCTGAACAAATTCAATCATTTTCAGTTAAAGTAGATAGCCATCAAGAAAAACATTTAAACAATGAGCATTTATTTCTTTTTTTTAAAAAATATTTTTTATTGTTGCTCTATTATAGCTGTCCACCTTTTGACCACATTACTCTCCCCAAGCCCCTCTCCTACATCCTCCCCCTCTCCCATTGTCCTTGTCCTTGTGTCCCTTATACATGTTCCTTGACCTGAGCCTTCCTTTTCTATCCCCCATTTTTCCCGTCTCCCCTCCCCTCTGGTCACTGTCAGTTTGTTCTTTATTTCAATGTCTCTGGTTCTGTTTTGCTCACTATTCTATTTCTATTTTTATTTCTATTTCTATTATTTCTATTTTGGTTCTATTTTGTTTGTTTTGTTGATTAGGTTACACTTATAGATGAGATCATATGGTATTTGTCTTTCACTGCCTGGCTTATTTCACTTAGCATGATGCTCTCCAGTTCCATCCATGCTCTCTCAGGGGTAGAAATTCCTTCTTTCTTTCTGCTGCATATATTCCATTGTGTAACTGAACCAGTGTTTTGACCCACTCATTTACTGATGGGCACTTAGGCTGTTTCTAGCACTTGGCAATATTATAAAAATGCTGTTGTGAACATTGGGGTGCATAGGTTTTTTTAGAATTGGTGATTCAGGATTCTTAGGGTATAATCCCAGTACTGGAATTGCCAGGTCAAAAGGCAGATCCATTTTCAGTTTTTTGAGGAAATTCCGAACTATTTTCCACAGTGGCTGTAACAGTCTGCATTCCCACCAACAGTGTACTAGGGTTCCCTTTTCTCCACAACCTCACCAGCACTTGTTGTTTGTTGATTTGTTTATGATGGCCATTCTGCCTGGTGTGAAGTTGTATCTCACTGTGGTTTTAGTTTGCATCTCTCTGATGGCTAGTGATGTCGAAGATCCTTTCGTATGTCTATGGGCCCTGTGTATGTCTTCCTTGGAGAAGTGCCAGTTCAGGTCCTTTGCCAGTCTTTGTATTGGATTGTTTGTCTTCCTGGAGTGGAGTCATGTGAGTTCTTTATATATTTTGGAGCTCAAACCCTTGTTCAAGGTATCATTGACAAATATATTCTGCCCTATGATTGGTTCCCTTTTCATTTTGCTGATGTTTTGTTTAGCCATGCAGAAGGTTTTTAATTTGAGGTAGTCCCATTTGTTTATTCTTTCCTTTATGTCCCTTGCTTTAGGGGACATATTGGTGAAAATATTGCTGCATGGAATGTCTGAGATTTTCCTGCCTATGTTCTCCCCTGGAAGTTTTATTGTGTCATGACTTATATTTAAGCCTTTTATCCATCTTGAGTTTATTATTGTGTATGGTGTAAGTTGGTGGTCGTGTTTCATTTTTTCATATGTAGTTGTCCAGATCTCCCAACACTATTTGCTAAACAGGTTATTTTTTCCATTTTACGCTCCTTCCCCCTTTGCTGAATATTAATTGACCATAGAGACACAGCTTTATTTCTGGGTTCTCTGTTCTCTTCCATTGATCTATGTATCTGTTCTTACACCAGTACCAGACTGTTTTTATTACAGTGGCCTTGTACTATAGTTTGTGGGGCTATTCGGGCTTGTTTATAGTTCCATATACATTTTTGAAGTGTTTTTCTATATCCGTGAAATATGTCATTGGTATTTTAATAGGGATTGCATTAAATATATAAATTGCTTTTGGTAGCATGGACATTTTGGTGATATTAATTCTTCCAATCCATGACTACAGTATATGCTTCCATTTATTTGTGTCTTCCTTAATTTCTTTCTTCAGTGTACTGTGATTTTCTGAGTACAGGGCTTTTACCTCCTTCATTAGGTTTATTTGTAGGTACTTTTTTCCTTGTTGCTATAATAAATGGGATTTTTTTCCTGATTTCTGTTTCGGATATTTCATTGTTGGCGTACAAAAATGCCTTTGATTTCTGAATATTAACTTTGTATCCTGCTGTTTTGCCAAATTCACTTATTAGGTCAAGTAGTTTTTTTGTGGAGCCTATAGGGTTTTTATGTACACTAGCATGTTACCTACAAACAATGACTGTTTTACTTCCTCCTTTCCAATTTGGATACCTTCTTTTTCTTTTTCTTTCTTTCTT